>JAWWEU010000160.1:32370988-32392915 GCA_035583155.1 Acropternis orthonyx
ACTCACTTGTGACAGGTCACAGAGAAAAAGTATTTCTTAAAAAGTAGACAAGATTTAATTTCACCTTTTGGTATTAATACATTATTCTGGCTTATACACTATGGGTCTTGGTGAAAAAAAGACATGTAAAATGTAAACAGTACTTAATTTCCTCCTTTGTTTCTTACAGCAACAGTTCCTCCTACTACTAGACCAGCAGAGACTACCACTGCTTGTAAGTAATGCAGTGTTTCTCTGGCTTACTTGCTACTTATCTCAGACCAAAAGTATACATTCAAAATGCAACCAATATTTAATTTCACCTTTCTGTATTAAGTAATACAGCATTACTCTGGCTTGTATACTATGGATCATGGGGAAAAAAAACCCCTCAAACATTTAAAATGTAAATGATCCTTAATTTCATCTTTCCTTTGTCACAGCAACAGTCCCTCCTACCACTACACCAGCAGAGACTACCACTGCTTGTAAGTAATGCAGGGTTTCTCTGACTTACATGCTGCAGGTCTCAGAGCAAAAGTATTTCTTAAACGGCAGACAAGATTTAATTTTACTTTTTCTTTCTGTTATGGGTCTTCGTGAAAAAAAAACCACATTTAAAATGTGCATAATACTTAATTTCATCCTTTGTTTCTCACAGCAACAGTCCCTCCTACTACTGCACCAGCAGTCACTACCACAGCTTGTAAGTAATACTGTGTTACTCTGACTCACTTGCTACAGGTCTCAGTCCAAAAGTATTTCTTAAAATGCAGACAAGATTTAATTTCACCTTTTTTTTTCAGTATTAAATAATACAACATTGCTCTGGATTATATACTATGGATCTTGTCGAAAAAAATATACATTTAAAACGCATGCTATTTAATTTTATCTCTTCTTTCTCACAGCAACAGTCCCTCCTACTGCTGCACCAGCAGACACTACCACTGCTTGTAAGTAATACAGTGTTTATCTGACTTACTTGCTACAAGTGTCAGACCAAAAGTGTACATTCAAAATGCAACCAATATTTAATTTCATCCTTTGTTTCTCACAGCAACAATCCCTCCTACTACTGCACCAGCAGACACTACCACTTGTAAGTAATACAGTGTTACTTTGGCTTACACATTTAGTTGTCTACCCATCCTCTGATTGTGTATTGACTGGCTCCTGTGTATAATTTCATAGGTTTAACCATTAGAATTAGAGATAATCCCCGTTGTCTCTCCCTTGACTTGCATACACAATAAAAGTGGGAAAGGAGAAATACTGGCACTGCTGGAAGCACTTGGGAAGGGGAAGCCACTGGAGCAGACACCGTACACCAACAGGAACTCAGATCGATCACCCCACTCCAAGAAAGCTAGCCTTGCTGCACTTCCCAGAGCTGCATCCCCATCACTGCACACACTGGGATGTGCTTCCCATGGGAGCGGGCAGGCTCGATGCCCACCGAGGTGCCAGCACAGACACTGCTGTGGGCACTGTGGGTTACAAACTTCATCTCATTAACCTCCAAACTGTTGGCTAGCAAACATCCCCAGGTTTCCAGGGCCTGTCACATTGCAAGTCAGACCCTGGCAGAGGCCATGGAAGAGGTAGCCTCCACAGGGATGTGTTTTCCTCTCCATCAGGCTGCTCTTGCTCCAGGCACTTTGCTAATTTCTGCCCTGGGCAGCGGCACCAACATCCAGCCACTCAAGTGAGACCTGCAAGTCTCCTGTGGTTTGGGTATCTCTCACCTTTCCAGTGCTGGGGAAAGAGTTTTTAACCTGCAGTTTTGTTTTCTCTCACTTCTCCAATCAGCCCCCGCAGAAACAACAACACCTGGAGCAGCAGGTACGTATGACTCCAGTATATTGGTCAGAATCGCAGGATCAATCACAATCCTGGGAGTAACTCCTGCTTCCCTCCCCCTTGGCAGTCCTGGCTTTGCCCACCTAACAGTGGAACAGTTACTGAGTCGTGGTGTTTGTTTTCTCTTTGACAGTCACAACCAAGTCCACAACAGCTGAAAAACCAGGTATTTATTTCTGGTCATTTCTTCAACTGTGCTGAGCAGTTTACTGTTTCGCATGTGAGTCATCAGTGTATTTAGAATATGGACAATGTTTAACTTCCTACTTTTCCTCCTCACAGGAACAAGCTCAGCTGCTCCATCAGTCTCTCCAGCTCTTGAAAAAACAACAGCCATTACCACCAGTAAGTAATGCATATTTACTCTGAGTTATATCCCTAATTCTCTACCAAAGGTGTGATCTGATGATGTGCTGGCATGGCTCTCTGTTTCCACTGTGCACAACTCATGGATCTAGTATTTAGTTTTGGAGGTCACTCTTTTGGCTTCCATACAAATCAGGCATAGAAATGCTGTTGAAATTATATGGGAGAAACATCTGTTGTGATAAAGGGAAATTCACTGGGGTGGACACACTACACCAATATAAACTGAGATTTGCTCTAGATCACCTCACTCCTAGAAAGTCATCCTCCCTGCACTTTCCAAGCTGCATCAAAGTTGAGTCAGTGGGAATCCTTCTGATGCGTTCAGTGGTATTTGGTGTGAATCTTGGTTTTCTACAATGGGCTTTATCTTTTGATAAAAACTTGATTTGCAAATTCCACTCACTAACTGATAACATTCTGCTCCAGATGCTTAGAGAGCAGATGAAGGTTTTCTTTTAAAGTTTGGCCCCATAAGCTACATCTTGGTAAAAAGGACACTCAGATTCCTTGTGTTGACAACATAAAGGAAACTGAACTTCAGATGCAAGGCATACATTTGAGCATGGGACTATCTCCCTACACAGAGCAATAAACAGAATTAAATCTTGCTCCTATTAATGCTGGTAATATGCCATCTTTAGTATTAAAACCTCTACAGTTTCCTTAATACGAGCCCTTTGTCCACAACAACTCCATCAACTCCATTCCTCAGAACTGTTGCTAATAAGATTTGCTACTTCTAATGTATTCAGGTGATTACAATGTATAGGAATTGATTGCATAAAACAAGTGTTTTCCTCAACCAGTTCACTTATTTCCCCCCCTTTTTTTATTTTTTCATTAAAAGCCCATGCAAGTACAAATGCACCAACTACAAGCTCAGGTAAGGTATTTCGATTCTTTCTTCTTTTTCATTACTCCTTTTCCTAAGGGCAGGATGCACTGGGTAAGAGATGTGAGCTGGGAAAGGCTGGAGGTTTAATGGCAGAGGGTACCTGAGTGCAGGGAAGTTGGGATGCCATGGCTTACGGAGGGGCTAGCAACCAGCCCTCCTGGGTGGTAAGTGCCAAGGGGATGAGCTGGCCCACATCTGCACCACTTAGGGATGAAAAATGTTTAAAATATCCCCCCACAGCCTGCCAGGCTCCTGCCCTGCCAGTGTCCATGTGCTCTGGAGGGCTCACAGGCAAAGAAACAGCTCACCCCGTTCTCAGGAGAGAACAACACTAATGAGTAACCTCAGGGTTAGCTGTAGGAGGGAGTAATGAGCTTTTAATGGTGCACCATCAAAGAGAGAGAAATTAATTTCCTCTGCACTCAGCTGCTATTTCCAGGCACTGCAGCAAGGCCCACAATTAAATTTTCAAGCCATGCCAGTGTTTAATACATGTTGCACTCTGCTCTGTGCTTACATATGGTTTATTAACATTATTAACATTAAATTTCTTACTCTCCAGCAAACTTCACTCCCCTGCCTAGCTACATGAAGGTGTTGATACTAAGACACTTGAGCAACCTGTGCCAGCCATGGAGACCTGGGATGCCAAGGATAACAGTGGAAGGGTAAATATTTATTCATGCACATGAGGTGTCCCAGCCAAGCTCTGGTACCTCAAATGCAGTTTTACACCATGTTCTTACACCCTTCAAACATTCAGCTACCACTCTATTTGGCTAGTCACTCATACCTACACTACCCATTGCTGATTTTCCTAAAACTTGGCAAAACAACACTATTCCTGCAGCATTCTTGCTGTCTGTTTGTTAATCCAGATATCCCTGGAGAGAGTCTTGCTGGAGTTGCTGCTCTACAACCAGATGATGCTGGCAGGGCTTCAAAGGCATGTTAGAGTGGCTGGGATGCTGGTGTTATCTTGGCTCTGTAGGGAAATCCTTCATGGACAGCTCAAGGTTTCCAGGAATCAAAGCCCTTTCCAGGGATGGGATATCCTTTATTTTGTTTTAATTAAGCATGAATAGTAGCAGGGTCTCCAGTAAAATGCCACTACCTCATTACATTACAGTTTATAATGTGAACTAATATATATTAAAGAAGTTAATACACTTTCATTCTCTAAGGACTGAGTGGGATAAGAGTTAGGGAAGGGAATTTGGGTAACAGTGACCACCAGCAGACCCTACATCAATGCCAGAGGCCACTGTGCAGGGACAGAGAGCTGAGCAATCCTCAGTGCAGGCCTGGGATTGACTCCTGTGCCATGTTTCACATGTCATACAAAGACTGTGCCACAAGAAAGCTCTTAGGAACGCGTGTGTTTGAAATTATCACATACCAAGATGTTATCAAAACTATATCTATGAAAACGTACATGGACAACAACGAATTTATACACCAAAGACACAGAGCCCTGACAGACAGGACATGCATGAAGCAGCAGGATTTTAAATGAACCAGCTATTAGGGTTCATTCAATTTTTTTTAATGTTTAATTCACCAGAATTAATATAAATTCTCAGAAGGTATTTCACAAATTATATTAAAAATATAGAGAAGAATAAAGCATATGATTAAAGGGGGTTTAGTGGATTTGGGATATGGAATAGTTTCTGCATAGTTCTTCAGAAATTCTGAGGTTAAAAGAAAGAACAACTTTGGAAAAATAGCAGGCATGTGCAGTAATACTTTCTTGCATATTTAAAACTCCATCAGGTGCTTTACATTTATACGTTTACAGATGTGCTGTTTATATATGCTGTGGTACATGTTATACCAAGAGACATTTAAATTCCATAGAGTTGCACCTGCATTCAGGAGCTCTGTGTTGTGAACTGTGAATAATGTCACAAGTAGGAAAATTTCTTGTAACCAAGCAAACAAACGGGCTTAGTGAGCACATGACAACTTTTATATGACAATTTATATGCGTTTCTTTTTCCTTTTTTTGCCTTTCTCAGGTGCGTAAGGGACCCAACCTGTGGGAGCTCATCAGCTCAGAGGCCTGTCCAGTTTCACTTCAGAGCTCCTGTGTCCTCAAGAGTTTGCCTACGGTGCAAAGTGTCAGGGTGCATCCTTCGCACTGATTCTCCCCATCTCCCACCAGGATTCCCTCATCGACCAGGATTCCCTCATCCCCCGTTCCTCCCAGGCAACGGACCCTTTCATCATCCCCCATTCCTCCCAGGCAACGGACCCTTTCATCATCCCCCGTTCCTCCCAGGCAATAGATATCCTCATCCTCCCCAAGGCTTCCCAGGCTACAGACCAAGAGGGAAAAGAAGCACAAGTGGCAGCGTGGATGTTGTTGTTGAACCCCAATAACAACAGTCCCAGTAATGCTCCTTCTGACCACTACACACTGGTCGCTTCTCTAGGTCATCGCTGCATTGCAGGATCTGCTACTTATTTCTAAAATTACAACATCCTGGGGGGTGTAAATCTAAAGGTATTTAATCATAACTGTCCTTCTGTTCCTTAATTTCAGATCTTTTGGATCTATATTGCAGATTTGTAAAACTCTAAGCTTCAATAAATACTCCCAAAGAATAATTGGATCAGGTGCTGGTTTTTTCTCATCAAGATTTTGTTTCCCTCTCAAAGTTCTCCTGGTTCTCGCCATTGTACCAAATAATTCAAATATTGGATATTTAAGGAAGATTAACACACCACAGTTCCCCTTTCTGAGCTTACAAAGAGAGATAAACCACAGAATGAGCATTCCTTGTAACCAGTAATGCCTGAGCACTTCCCTAAAATAGGAAGTTGAAAATATTTGGTGTAAAATATTGTGCATGTACGGCAGTATAGTCTCTGCAATACATACAAGCTATTATAAACTTCCCATAGGTCAGGTTTTATTAGGGAGGATTAGAACTATAAAAAAATTGTACATCAAAACTTAATAACCATTTGCTTCATCCTTTTTGTTTTGATATGTGTTCAGATGATGCCACTTTTTTCCTTCTTAAGTGTGTTATCCCAGAGGTGTTACTGCCATCACTGATGGGCTCAGCCTTGGTTCTGATGGACACAGCACTGACACAGCTCCACACACCAGCTCACACATTGACTACATACAAAATGGATGTTTCCATTTGAAAATTCCTTGCAAGTATGTGTGTGGGCTTAAGAAATGAAAAGCTATACAGTGTAAATGCAAATTTAGCATTTCCAGAAGCTAAAGGGAATTCAAATGCTATGCAGCATTTTTATACATATATTCAATGCCCCCATGCTTGAAGGAAAGTGTAAGTTACTTTGTCATGATGAAGAGACAGTTGCATTCAAAATGCTTTAAGTGAGTCAAAATTCAGAGAGAATTGTTTTAAAGAAGGCATAGGTCTGAGATTAGAAATACAGTATCATTGCAGACACATCGTATTTCAGTTTGCTTATAACAGAAAATGGGTTTGTACCAAAAAAAAAAATTGTGAAAGAAAAGTACCTGGATGTGACTCATGAAGATCTGTCTAGGAAACCTGAAATCACTGTGTTTGCTCAGCTGTGGGACGCGTGCTCTGCGTTGGAAGGGGACACGCAGGCAGGGTGGGAACCCTGGCTGCTCACACACCACGCGGGTCCCACACCGGCCCAAGGTCGGGTACCTGCCCATCTGTGCCACTGGCACCAGCACAGCCCCTGGAAGCTTTAAAAACTGGGAATCCACTGCTGCAGTGGGAAACACTCAGGGTTTCAAGAGCTTTAGTCCTTATGAAAAGACAAAGTAGGTAAATAGCTTGGAACAGGTACTCCTTGGAGTTGGGGTAAAACGGTTGAAGCTCTGAGGACTGTGCCTGTTTCCTCACCCAAAGAAGGAAAGGCTGACCCCTTTCCTTTTGTAGCTTCTACTGTGGGACTAA
This sequence comes from Acropternis orthonyx, assembly GCA_035583155.1. NCBI lineage: Eukaryota > Metazoa > Chordata > Aves > Passeriformes > Rhinocryptidae > Acropternis > Acropternis orthonyx. Next base: position 32,378,018 of record JAWWEU010000160.1, read on the forward strand.
GAAAGTTCTGTCTGCAACGTGGGTGCAGTGCAATCTTTGTTTAATCTGTGCTCTTGTTCCCCCCTGAGTGCTTCAGCAATAGAACAACTCTGTTATGATAGTTGCACTTTACAACCTGAGGAATCCTCCAGGACAGGGGATGATTTGCCCAGCGTAAACTAAAGGGACAGGTGTCAAAATGCAGGTGGGAAAACCAAGCTCCTGCTGACCAGTGCTAACAGCAAAGTGCAAATGCGTCTCCCAAGGGAGTCTGTCAATCCCTTCTATAACACTCCTGCTCATGTCAACACACCCAAACAGACACTCAATGAAATCCACTGAAAAATGTGCTTTGAACCCATGGGAGCCGACAAAATCACAGTTGAACTTACTCCATACAGTGCCTGGTTAAAAACTGGGCACACCTGTTACTTTCTCATTTATATCTGTCAAAAAAAAAAAACAGTAAAGAGAGATTATGCCCTCCCTCCACGATACCATGTACTAGAAAATGATTGTGAAATAGCAGGAGGTATAAAAGTTAGAAAAGCCAAAGCCTGTCCTCCTCAGCTGCCCCAAAAATGCAGGGGTTCAGACAGTTCCTCCTCCTGCCTCTCTTGGCTGCTCTGGCTCTCCCTGAAGGCAGCTCAATAGAATCCACAGGTATGAAAATCTAGTCTTTTGTTCATCTGTGACATTTTATTAATTTTTGCACAATAGGTATTTTATGAGCAACTGAAGGGGAAAATGTTGCATGTATCTCTAAAAGTGCATTTAATTTTAATGTTTTAATGTACTGACACACAATAGTAACATCTAAATGTGCCAGTAAGCATAAAAAACGTTACCAATAATAAAATATCAGCATATTACTCCCTATAGCATATTTTTAACATAAGAACTTGATTTTGAAGAGGTTTTATTCTGGAATGGAAATTTGCTTCTATAAATTAGTCCTGTATTGGAGTAACAGGAATCAGGTGACTAATTGGAAAACAGTTGCCTTTTAAAAGAGATTTGTTCCTTTTTCCTTTGTTCAGTCAGAAGCAATAGAGTTTTTTATTGCTCAATTTGGGATCACCATGCTGTGCTCAGATCAATTTCCCTGACTAAAGGTGGATGGATACTGTAGGATAAAGAAGTATTGCTGCAGAGCTGCTCCAGTGGTGTCTCTCTACAGAACCCAGAGGGAAGCAGAAGGGTAGGCTTGTAATGCTCTTACAATTGGGAGGTTTCATATGTGGCAACAGAAGTCTCTCCTAAACCTTTCTTTTCCCTCTGTAGTCCATCAGAAAGCCTGACCTTTTTTATCTGGAACTGCATACACTGTACAGAAAATTCTTCGGGCTGTTTTAGACCATTATTTTTAGATTAATAATAAAGTAGAAAGGTGATCTTATTCTCAAACTGGATTATAGACTTTCTCTAAAGATTCCTATATGATGGTATAAGAAATTGCAGAATTACTGCAACTACTTCATAACTTATTAAGTGATGTCTGTGATGTCAGACATGGTTGGGTTGTGGGTTTTTTCATAAGAGAACTAGGTTAAGTCCATGTAGTCCCACATCCTGAACCCAGAAACAGGCAGGAGAGGATGCTGAGGCAAGAATATGGATACAAACCTGTGTAATGCTTCCCTAGAATACTCTCCCATTCACCACCAAATGTGGTTCAGGACTTCTGAAACAAAGGAAATGCTGTATTTGTATTTAATAGTTAGCAATGACTTTCTCTTTCCTAGATTTGACCTGGTTTATATTTTACTTTTACCTTCCACATCACCCTGCAGTAAATATTCATGTGCAAAGACAACGTTACTTTTGTTTGTTTCAAAACTACAACTCACTGGTTTTATTCCAGGCCATGGAGTTGCTGCACTGCAAGAGAATATCTCATATTAACCCTCTCTATCAATTTATAGGGGTCTGGCACCTCCTTTTCCCCCTAGTTCTCTGACTTCCAACCTGAATCGCTTCAGTCTGTTTATTATTCCTTGTCTGGGAGCTGTTTAAGCTCTTGATCACTTTTGTTGCTGTTCTCTGAAGCTTTGCCTGTTTAGCATTCCAGACTTGGAGGACCAGGACTGCGTGCAGCAGTAAATATAAAATTATCCTACACATAGTCCTTTGGAAACCCAAAGCTGAAAAGTCCTTTTGATTGTCCAGGTGTAGGTTGCCAAATTCTTTTAAATCAAGGGCTGAATCTCACAACTGGGTCCAATGATCTTTAGGAATTCAGTGCAGGGAAAACACACCCTTAAAGTGCTTGTGGTGATAAACCTTGCTGAAGGGAATTGCTGAGGTATCCTGCATCACTTGGCATTTCTAATTTTGCCCTTGGCTTGATCTGTGTGTTCCCCTAACTCTCCTTTTCTCTGTTACTAGTAAAATGATAATAAAACCTATTTCCTAATATTCTTTTGCCATTTAATTTATCAGGTCCCATAAAGTTTAGTAATACAAATAAATAAAAATAGCACAACACACAACATTTTTCTTCTCTGCTCTACCATGGACTGTCCCAGAGTCTTTGCATAATGGAGGATGAAACATTATTGCAAGAGGAAACTTGAGAGAGGTCCTTGCAAGCTGTTTTTTGTGGTTGCTGTTCTTCCCCAGGTGCACCTCGTTGTGGGGCTTCATTTCATGAGCTCAACAAAGCCTTAAGGATTGAACTAAATGCAAATGCAAGCTGCACCTGGCAAATTCAGAGGAGTTCAAATCAAACAATTAGGCTCATTTTCTCCTATTTTAAGTAAGTATTTCCCATAGATGCTTTTGTGCCATTTCATTTCACTAGAATATAGAACAGAAATGTATTGCCTCTAGATATTTCTCTCTATTCAATATGTGTTGTGTACTATGATGAATAGTTTAGGCTGGAAGGCACATTCAAGCCCATCTCATCCCACGCCCTGCCATGGGCAGGGACACCTCCCACCAGCCCAGGTTGCTCCAAGCCCTGTCCAACCTGGCCTGGGACACTCCCAGGGATGGGGCAGCCACAGCTTCTCTGCCCAACCTGTGCCAGGGCCTTCTCCTCAGGGCTGCTCTCAATCCATGCTCCATTCAGCCTGTATTTTTGGGATTGCCCCAGCCCATGTGCATGTATTTTTCTGTGATCCTGTATCTATAATGAGCTCAGGTGGTTCTCACTGCATTTTTTTCAATAGATTTGCTCCTTCTTCAAGCTGTGACACAGAAAGCATTAAAGTGTTTGATGGTCCCTCAACCAATTCATCTCTTCTCGGACAAGTGTGTAACAGCACAGATGCAGTCCCAGTACTTGAATCATCTTCAGACAGTTTAACTTTTCTCATAACAACAAACTCTGTGGATTTCACACGAAATTTCTTTGTCTTCTATTACTTCTTTTCACCAGAATCAAGTAAGTAATTAAATACCTCTTGAACTGCACCATTAAAAGCAACTTTCCCATCAAGGGAAAGTTTAAGACTGCAATTAGAGAGCATTAACAGAATCTTTAATTATCAGGTCTTCAGGCCTTGGAGAATGGTGTGGGTGAAAATCAGTGAAAGAGGTAGCAAACAACAGTGCACTTTAAGAGATCCTAAAAAGTTAAATTTTGCTTAGAAAAATTATGGCAAAGGCAGCATTATGGGACTTAAAGATTTCTACTAAATCTACTCAGTTTGCAAGTATTATATGGTTAACCCATAGAGAATTTGGCCATCTAGTCAGAACTGCTGAGCACAGGTCACAGAAGTCAGTAAGGGTTTTTGGTCACAAAGCTCCTTACTTTTTTTTCCCCCCTTAGAAAATAAGAATAACTTGGACAAAACCGATCTTAGCTTGTGACCAGTCCCTTTGCTTTTGCTCACTTGGTGACATGGTATTAAGCTCTTAAAATCTTCAATTTTACAGAGTAGTTACCACCTCCTGGTTCATGCTGCTCCAGTCTCTAACTTTGCTCCTGAAAAACTGTGCCCTATTTCTGGTCTGCATTTATCTCTCTGAGGTTTCCACTGACTTTGATTTTTTTTGCCTTTGTCTATCAAGCAAAATCTCTCAAATCTGAGGATTTTGCACTTTCATAGAGATCATGACCAAAGCTTTATAGATTTCTGTAATATAAAATCTCTCAGGGTTTCTTCTGGCTGGTGTAGCATCTTCATTACCAGTTTTCCAAGAGGGCACCTAATTTACCAGAAATGTGGATATAACTACACTGCTCACAGTACTAAAGTTAATTGATCTACAGCCATCTCAGATGTCATCACACTGTGCCTCACAGAAACAGAATAGTGACCACTGGCTCCATTTTGTAATATCCACCTAACATGAAATTCCCTATAGAGTTCCATGTTTAGTACCTTTAACCATTTCCTAAAGAATCCTAAAGAAACAATCCTGCTAGTTACATAACTTTAGATCTTTATTTTTTATGATTCATTATATGACCTATTCTGTTACCAATATATCTACCCTTCTTTTCAGAAACTGAAGATTGTGGGGGACAATTAACTGGTCCCAATGGGACATTCAGCAGCCCCAACTACCCAGCACCTTATCCTGCATTTGCGTACTGTGTGTGGCACATACAAACACCAAAAAACTCAAAGATAAACTTACAGTTCCAGGATTTTCTGTGAGTAAATGCCCTCGTGCTCTATTACTCTTTATTCACCCTGTTTAAAGGCATTACTGTTTTAAACCCAGCAATCAGAAGTGCTTTCAAACTTTTAGAATATCTATACACTTTTAAAACAAATATGGTTTGTTGACTCATGATAAAATAACTGCAATATGTTTCACATCACTGTGCATTACCCTACAGCTGCTGCAGTGCCAGTCAGGGCAACACAGAAATCATTTCAGGTGACAGCCAGGAGGGGTTGGTTGACTTTTAGCCAGCCTGAATAATCTGAATTTAAATTCATCAGTATAAATAAAGCTTTTGCTATATAAGAAATGTGTTTAAAAACATCAAGTGCACTGTAATTGCAATTCATAGCAGAGGGCCAAAGAATAAAGCAACTACTGCCCATGGTACATCTTCCTCAGTACTGCTGGTGATTGGGCAAGGAAGGTAAGTGTGGTACTGGCTTTACTTCCAAGTAGAAATGCTAATGGATGCATTTGCATAAGGAAACCACCCTGGCATGGATTTTCCTGACCCACACTGCTCTGTAAGGGTTGGTTTCCCACATGCAGTGGGCTGGTGGCCCTTCTTTGGCTTTCCCTGACACTGTGCCTGGAGGAAAGTCCCCAAACCAATGGAATTCCAAGGGCAGTGTCTTCAAGAACAGCTCTCGTGCAGACCGAAAGATGGCAAGAGCCCTCCTCTGGTGAAATACATAAGAGGTTTCAGAGACCCACAGAAGTCAACCCTACACTTTCAAAACTACTTCTTTTAAGAAACATAATTTGTGTACGTCTTCCATTATTTATTTGGTTTTAATAATACCCATTTGTGTGCTCTTCTGCTCTCTGTTCTTTTATTTCAGTTGAGTGGAATTCATCAGACACTTGATCTTCACTGGGTCCTCCATCCAGTGTGAGCAAAGTTGTCCACATTCAGATTTCCCTGTAACAACTTCTCCTCTGCCCACAGCCTGGAACTAGACCGAAACTGCCAACTGGACTTCACAGCAGTCTATGATGGCCTCACCACTACCACTGGCCTCCTAGGGAAAGTGTGTGGCCGTGCTCAGCCCACATTTGAATCTTCCTCAAATGCCATGACAGTTGTGTTGGCCACAGACTACACCAGCTCCTACAGAGGATTCTCAGCTCAGTATTCCAGTGTTCCACTGCCAGGTCCCGTGGAGCCCGACAGTGAGTGCACTTGCCACATGAAGAGGATGCTGATTCTTATTCTCACTCTGATTCTTCTTTCATAAATACTGAAAATAACTGAGGGTTGATAGTGAGGTGTTAAGCCTTTTCACTGGTAATCATTAAACCCTCTACACACACAAAAATCCCACATTAGTCTCACCTATAAAGCATAAGTTATTACCTGACCCATCAGCAAAAGAAAGCATGTCAGCTTTGGATGCTTTTTCTGGCTGGCACCACTGAAAATCTGAGTTTTTCCTTCTTTAGGACAAAACAGGCAGAGTTACCATCCTAGAGATGCAAAGATAAACTCTTACTGATGGGTTGGTTTAACCAGTTTTGTTTGCTGAGATACTCAGGAAAACGGCCTGCACTGGTTGGTCAGACAGGGTTTAGGTGGGTCATAATCTTCTTTCCCCAGAGCTGGACCATTTACCTTATTGGTTCTAGATGTTTGCATGCCCATCTTCCCATTAACTGAGGTGGAAAGGGAGCCTCTTAAGCCTTCAGTTTCCTCACCCATCATTCTGCACTAACACTTTGATTCCTTTTCCCTTTTACAAAGGCAGCGATTCATTCTCTATTATTGGGTTTTAAATTAAACTTTCAGTAGGAATTTTACACAGTTTTGCTTACAGCTTTGAAGTTAAGCATGAAACTTCATTGCAACTTCTGCATGACCTCAAATGTACATGAGGTACCAAGTGAGAAATGACCACAGCAGTTAGTGCTCATGTGTTTTTGGTTTCTTTTTTTTTAATTTTTCTTCCAGTGGCAGCATTCCTTACATGCTCTTCAGACAGCATGAAAATTGTCTTGAGCAAGTCTTACCTGGCCTCCCTTGGCTATAACGAAGCTCACCTACAGCTGAATGATCCATCTTGCAGACCAGTTGTAACAGATTTGGTGACCTTCTCCTTCCCATTGACTAGTTGTGGAACAATTAAAAAGGTAAGGGGAGGGGAAAAGGTTACATGCATAAGTTAATAATAGTTTATGAATGATAAAATCCTGTAAAAGCAGTTTATGAATAGTATGTAAGTTGATTTACTTTCACTTAGCTCATCCCATTGCGTGTTTCCTGCTTTGAAGTAGAAAGAATAATTTTCCTCTTTAAGAACTTGATGATCAGTGAGCCCTTTAAAGGAAGTCCAGGAGGATCCACACAAATTAACCCCCAAAAGATCCCTAAGAGCTAGTTCATAGCATTGTTTTGGTAAGGCTGACTGAAGTGCAGCTTTGGCACTTTCCACACTCTGTGCAGTATTCCTTAACCTTTTCGCTGCTTAGGTTGGTTCAGTGTTTTGAAAAAAATAGGGAAGTTGATAATGGTGTTTTGGTTGCAGCCTGTTCCACATTTCTAAGGTATCTTGAGTCTCTGATAAGCACAGCTGGGCAGCTCTGTAACTTTAGTGCAATTGCTTTCAACTGCTCTGCTCCTGCAATCAGAGCTGAGCTCTTCATACGGTTCCTTCTGCAGGAGGAAGGTCAGAGCATCACTTACACCAACATCATCTCTCTCTCTTCAACTGGCAACGTTATCACCCGTCAGAAGAACACAGAGATTGTTGCAAAATGCAAAATGGAAAACAACTCCACCTCAGAAGTCTTTTACATAACGACAGATAATGTAATCCAAAACGTAACTGCTATGGGAAGATACAATGTTAGCATGTTCTTCTATGACTCAGATTCATTCTCCGAGCCCATTCATCAGTCCCCATATTATGTAGACTTGAACCAAACTCTCTTTGCTCAAGTCAGTCTTCACTCCACTGACCCAAATCTTCTGGTGTTTGTTGACACCTGTACAGCATCTCCACGGCCTGATTTTGGATCACTAACATATGACTTAATCAGAAGTGGGTAAGACTGAATTAACTGTATTACATTCTCCTAAAATGTGAGGAAATACAATCTAAATTTCTAAGGTAGTTGTTTTATTTTCACCTCTTCCACTTATCTTTAGTAGACTGTGGTTGGAAGCTGAGTTTCAGAGAAATTTAAAGTCTACATAAACAGAAGTAGGAAAAACATGTACATCATGCTGGGGAAAGGAAAAACAGCACATTATTGTATGCCCATGTGTGAAAACTGTGCCCTAGTTAAATGCTGTAGTTATACTTGACAGTACTTAGTGTGAATTATTGTACATGGGCTGTTGTAACAGATCTGTAAATCCCCTTGCAGCTGCAATAAAGATGACACTGTGGTAACCTACCCGCCACTGGAACACCACGGAAGGTTCAAATTCAATGCCTTCAGGTTCCTGCGGAGCTTTCCATCAGTTTATCTCCAGTGTGACATTGTCATTTGTGACAGCAACAACTCCAACTCTCGCTGCACTCAAGGCTGTATCTCCAGGCAAAAAAGAGCCATTTCTCCATACACGTGGAAAACTAACACTGTAGTGGGTCCCATCCGCCTGAAAAGAGATCTCAGCTCTCCTGATCACTCAGGTAAGGGGAATATATATATATAAATATATATAAATCTGATTAACCTCTTCCATGGTGTAAATTAATTACTTTCACTCCTCTAATGAAATAAGGGAATTACCCAAGTTCAAAACTAATGTAGTATCAGAACAAGGGGTTCAACAAAGCTTGTGTTTTGTGAAACCACAGCAGCACTTTTCAAACTAACAGACTGAGGGCCTTTTGGGTTAAGATGTGCAGTAGGAAAAGCACCTTCACTCTTAGTTACAGAAACAGTGTCTGCAGGATCTGTGTTCATTCCGAGTTAAGAATGGCAAGAGAAGAGTAAGACTTGTTTTGATGAGAGACACAGGGGGACCAGGGCTCATTTCTCAAGTCATAGACTACTTCATAAGCACATTCCAGACCACAGGCTTTGTTATAACCTGTGTGTCTTTTAACACTGCACTCAATTTCACTCGGTTTTATGTGTTGGTGTTACAGCTGATAAACACAGCTGACTGATTCCAGGCCAGGTTAAATCCTCCCATGCACTGCCCCGTGGAACAGGAACATGGAAAGCACAGGCTGGGGAGCAGAAATCAAAAGCACCATGCCTTTAAATTAGAGCTGTTTACAGGACAGCTAAGCTTTAGTGCCCCAGTCTGACAGTACTCTTCAGCACCATTTGCAGTCTGTTCTGCACCAGTCGAGTACTGAGAGTTAATAGAAACTACAAAATATGGAAAAGCTATTTTTAAAAGCTTGTATTGTTACTCCCACCATGCTCATTGTTCTAACTTTTATGGAGCCCAACACTCTACCTGAGAAAAGCATATTGTGCCATGATGCTTTCAGATGTCAGAGCTAAGAAATATTTAGAATTAATCATGCTCCAAATGGCAATAAGCATATTTTCTCCTTTGGTTTGTTTTGTTGTTTGGGGGTTTTTTTGGTTTAAATTACAAACCTTTCTGAACCCTAGGAACATTTTAGATATGTTCCCATTTATTTCAATAGTGAAAGATTTTGCATCCATATTTGCACACAACTGGATACATGTGGGAGGATTCAGATGTGAACAGATCACACTCAAAGTCTTATCAAGCACAGAATGAGTTTTACTGAGAACCAGCCAAGAAACCAGTAGAAGGCACAGGGCTGGAACCACAAGTTCCCTTTTTGTCCAGCTTTGCTTCAGCAAATGTCTCAAATCTTTCTGGTTCTAAAGATAAGGACTGCACAGCTTGGTAGAAGCTTGGCTGCAGCAATACCAAAGAATTTAACATTGTGATGCTCTCCTGCACAACTGTTCTATTACAAAATTTTACAACTCTTCAGTACCACACATTCAGAATTTGCAGTCTGAGTGGGTCAACTCCTCAAAATGAAAATATCTGAAAAAATGCTTATTTAATTTCCATTGAAAAGTTACAGTATTCTAAGCTTTAAACACTGTATTTTTCTCTCTGCACAGAATTCGTCACTAAAGCAGATGCTGAAGCAACTCCAAACCTTCAACAATACAACTTCTACGCTTTTGCATTTGTGGTTTTAATTTCAAATATTCTCATTGTGGTAGCTGTGATACTGAAACATCACAAACGCCAAGCAGGACACAGTTATCAAAAAATCCAGAGCTCCTTTTAATTACTTCAGGAGATTTTGAATGTCTCAACTCTTATCCAGATTTGTCACCCGAAGAGGGGGAAAATAAAAACTAAAGGGAAAAAAAAAATCAATAAATTAACAGCATTGAAACCCAACAACACTCAGAAACATATTTCAACTTCTTTCGTAATTAAAAAAAGAAGCAAACAAAAATAAAAAACCTTAAGTCGCTGAAGTGAAAATGATTATGTGTCTACCTCAAGGTGTTTCTTAGAAAGCATCTAAAAACAAACTTTACAGGTAAAAACTACAAGAAAGCTAAGGTCTTTTTTTCTTTAAAAAAAAAAAATCTTGTTATCTTTTCAAATCCCTTTGAAACTGTACCTGGCAGGAGTTTAGCAGAGGGACAACTGCACGATGTCTGTTCAAAGCAAATTGTCCTCTCTTCCAAACCTGCTCCTGTGGGTTACAACCATCAAGCTGTGAGAGTCTTCAAAAAACATCAAGTTTTCCTGGAGATGAAAACATTATGCAGACTAAATAAAGATAGTGGATTGTACATGCCTATGGTGCTTGTTGAGTCAACACTTGCTTCCCCATCAAGAGTTTTTCCCAAAATGTCTTTGCGCCCAACTTACGGGTCTACCATAAAGCCCCTACAGAGTCCAAGTTAAATGGTGCTCCCAGAACCAAAGAGCAAGAAACAGAATGAAGCATGAAGGGTGACCTTCCACACAGGAGAGACTTTGAGACATATTTCTCTCTCTCCAAATGACAGCAGAACTGATCCCAACAGGTTAGAGGAAGTATAATGCAGTAAGGAAACTGCTCTGGCCTTCTAGACCTACCCCAGCATGTCCTGTCTGGACAGTCATGTTCTCCCACCTCTCTAAAGACAACTCCATAAACTGTCTAAATTAGGCAATGACACTATTGCTCTTCTTCCTATAGATGGAGCAATAAATACCTTCAACAGGAGTGCCACTAAAATAAACCAAAACCATAAACTACATTCTGTTCTCCTGATAACACATCAAAGACCAATACAACAAAAAAAGTGAACTGATTCCACATAGGTAAAAAGATACGCAGTAACTCAGTTTATTGAGTTCAAACTGAAACTGGGGAACTGTTCATATGGCTTTTAGCAATGTTCTTTAAATAAATAAGCCACAAAGGGCACACAAAACTTACATTTAGGAAAAAACAACATATTCTTTAAGCTCTTTCATAAAACTAACAACTGTGTACAATAGTGGGTAGAATTACAGTAACAAAATGCAAGTTAACAACACTGAGGTTCCTTACAGCTGCAACTCCATAAATACTAAGCTTGGTAAAGTGTAATCCCCCTTAAAGTATTTACAATGAAATTCTACATCTGTTCATCTATCTCTCTCCATTAGAAAACCCCTCGTTAGAGTCATAGTGTGCTTGGGAAATTTTGTTCGGCTTTGAGTTCTGAACCAAGTCCATCAAGAGAACCATTTTATTGTCTATGTGTGTCTGAAGAGCCTGGATTTGGTGATCAATATAGTCCATTAGTTTTTTCTCCATCAGATCCATATTTTTCGAGATGATCTTTTCCAAATAGGAGCAAATAGGCTGCTGTTCTACTCTGTAAAAAGAGCAAATATAAAAGTAAGTATAACCTATTTCTTAATGACAAGGGGCATAATAGAATCTGGGCACTTGGGCTTCTTTTAAATGTAAAATCTCATTTATTAGGCAATGCACTGTGGAAGGCTTTGGGCTTTTAGCGCAAGTAAAATAACCTGCCTACCACATTTTAATTTTTTTCATGAACATGCCATGGTATATAGTAATCTTTATTCAACCTTATTTTTTCAAAGGCTCAATTACGCATTAGAGAGCTTAGTTAGCTAAAACACAGCCCACACAACACCAACAGTACAGAGAGTTCAAATTCTGTCAGCATGGCAGACTTTGTCCTTCTCATCAAAAGTGCCTCAAGAGTTATTCAAACTATACAACTCTCTGGTTTTGCATCTGCATTCTTCCAGGAGCTGAAGATGCTCATTCCCTATCAGAATCCCGATTCCTACACAACATTCCTACATGTCACAGTTTCCACTATTGTTCTTTAGAAATCAAACTGGATGCCCTCTGAAGTGTGCTCTGTAAACGCCAACAAATGAGGAGGAGCAGGTGTACACTAAGTACAGCAAAAAGGTTGTGTCACACTGTGTGAAAAAAGGAAGAAACAAGAATTTGGGAGGCAGAAGTTAAAATGAAAAGGTAGTAACAGATGAGAAAGACAAACGTGTGTGAAAATGCAGGAACGTACTTTTAAAAAATTTTAAGAGGTGAAATGGAGGTAAAATACAAACAGTTTAGTAACAACAAATGATGCGATTTCTTCTGAAAAAACTCCTGCATTCAAGCAGCTCATCAGAAAAATTGTAGTGATGTTCATCACCACACAGCCTTCAAAACCACATATTCTAAGATTCCTTATTGCTGTTAATTTGAATATAATGCTGATATTATGCACTTTGTTTAAACTTGTCAATAAATACAGTAAAGCTACTACTTTCAGAAGCATCACAAATTTAACTCACCCAACACACTGAATGCCTTCCTCTTTAGCCGCTGAGGTTTTCCTGAGCTGCCTCTCTCCATCTTTTAGCCGGAGGTGACTCACCTGACTGCACAAGTTTTGAAGAAAAGGAAGAAGCACCTGTGGGTTAGCTGCATTTGGGGTTTCACTCGCTTGTTCCTGCACATCCAAAGATCCCATGACTTTCAAATCATTTCTGAGGTCAATTGCATTTTGCTGGGTAGTAAGTCTTTCAGGATCAAAAGTATTCCCTCTTTCAGGTACCCCTGTGTTCAGATCACGATTTATTTTTAAGTCTTTATACACTGTTTCACTCGTTGAATGACTTTTAACAGGCAAAGGTTCACTGGCTGACTGGACAGCGGCACTGTGCAATCCATCTATTGTGTGGTCAGTTCCAAAGTCGGAATTTTTCCCCAAGATCAAATTAAGTTTGTCTCCAAGAGGTAAACTGTTCTGATGGGAAGAAAAACAATACAATTAATATTTAAGTATAAAATATAATGGAAATAAGAACAATAGATGCTTTTGTAACTCAGCATGCTACTAGTGTGATGCAATGATTTTAACAGTTCTGAATTCTATTCTTACGGAAAAGCAGAGGCAAATATTTCCCCTGTACATATGATGTGTTAATTATCTTGTCAGTCTCTAAGGAAAGAGATTTACTGACTTTGTTTTTACCACACTATGTCCCCAAGGCTGAAGGTTTTTAACATCAAATGGATTCAGGATTCTGTTAAAACAGTTCACTCTACAGGATTAGGATCTAAATCAAGTAAATGCTCTGTAAGAGCACGTTCCCATTAACTGAAGGCGACATTCTTATAATGACCATAAAGGTCAAACCCAGCCCATCTACTACATCCCAAACATTCCAGGGAATGTGCCCACCATGCTTGACAAGTAGTGACAGCAAAGTTTAAAATTCTTAACATTCTTAACGGGTAAGGTCCCAGATCAGTACTGTTCATGTTTATGGAAAGAAAGCACAGTGACTTACTTTCTGCTGACATCGGACCATGTCCATGAGCTGCTGAGCACCTGGAGACAACTTAGATCCCATAGATTCCATTATAGTTTGCACTCTGTCTAGATCTATGCTTGAGCCTAGTGAAGGAAAATCAGTTGCTAGTTTCGCAGACACTGCTTTCACTTCTATAATTATTTTACTGATGAGTACTCTTTGTTTCTCACCAAAGGAGAGCAGCTATTGCAAGAAGGGAAAAAAAAAAAAATCTTGGTTAGGAAAAAAATAGTTTCAATGTCTCTGTATGTAGGGGACAATGCTTTGTTCTTTAAATCTTGAGAAAAACTATGCTGCACTCTTTTCCAGGGAAATCAAGCCACTTTCTCCTTGCTACTATTCTCAAAAAAATTCTGCCTGGAATGGAGGTGTCTGAGTGCCCCCATGATAAATCAGTCCTTGATCTTCTAAGCATGTAAGAGTAGGGGCCATATGATTTTCATAAGCTTATTTAACCACATCAGAGTTAACAGCTGCAACTACAAACCTGCAGTTTATTTGGTTTATGATTCTTTTTCTCTAAGACTAAATCATCTATATCATATAAAGCCGTCATGAAAACTGAAGATACGAATTTAAAAGAACTCTGCTATCAAGACAAAGTACCAACTAACAGCTTTTTAAGTGATTTTATGAAGGGATGAAGGGTATAAAGCCAATAATTTGACCACAAGAAATACAATTTAGTCAGCTCAGCAACTAAAAACACAAAGAAAAATAAAATGATTTTGTTCAACTCCATACCTTAATTTTACAGGAGGCTGCAGGGCATTCAAACTTAAGGTACTTGTGGTATAAAGTAACCTCTTCAGTGTCACTATGAAAATAAAATATACGAGCTGTCACATCAATACACAAAGCACTATTTTTTTTTTTTTTGGTAGAAACACACTATATTGGTAAATATTTAGGTAAGAAACAAGACTGACCCAACTTACTTCTAATGTAGTTTTAATGTTTCTAGTAGCACTTTTAGTTTCGAGTAGTTTTTTAGTTTCTAATAGTAGTTTTAATGCATATATGCAAATTGTAATGAACCTTGTGAAATATGCACATAAAATCATTTGTATGTGTCCATACACTATGCACTAGAGAAGCTTTTGAGCCTTACTTCATTATTCACACATCTTTCCTGAGGCTCTGAGTCATCTGGTTTTTATTTAGCTAATTAAGCAACAGATGTGCCATGTAATGGCATAAAATCAAAAGAGAAACGCTGCTTTACTTCCCCTGGCAAAGCATGGAAGGAAGTATTGAGGGTGAAAACAAAACCTTCTTTTTTTAATTTTCTCTTGTTCTTTGTGGGATGATTACTTAATAAAGACACAAGAGATCTCTTCCAGAATCACAAAATGGTTTGGGTTGGAAGGGACGTGTGGAAGCCCACCCAGTGCCACCCCGTGCCATGGGCAGGGACACCTCCCACCAGCCCAGGTTGCTCCAAGCCCCGTCCAACCTGCCCTTGGACACTCCCAGGG
>JAWWEU010000160.1:32392994-32409211 GCA_035583155.1 Acropternis orthonyx
GCCAGGGCCTGCCCACCCTCACAGGGAAAACTTTTTTCCTAATATGCAATCTAAACCTGCTTTCTGTCAGTGGCAAGCCATTCCCCATGTCCTGTCACTCCACGCCTTTTTATAAATAGTCTCTATCTTTCTCACCAGCTCCTTCAGGCACTGGAAAGACACAATCAGGTCACCGCGCAGCCTTCTGTTCTCCGGGCTGAACAACCCCAACCCTCTCAGCCTTTTTAAAGGTATCAGGCCCTTCACAGCAGGCAGGCAGAGGCAGAGACAGACACACAGACACACAGACACACAGACACAGAGCAGTGCCCGGCCGCTGTGCCCGCCCCCGGCCCCGCACTCACCCCGGGGCCCGGCGGTGGTCTCGGCTCTGTCCCCGGCCGGTGCCGCAGTACTCCTCTCCCACGTACACCTCCATGTTGCGGGCCTGGCTCAGGACGCCCACGGACACCATCCCGGCGCCGGGCCGGCACTGCAGCCGCAGCTCGCAGGGCTCCCGCCCGCCCTTCCGCCGCTCCGCCACCACGGGCTCGCCGCTGCGGGGGGGGGGGAAAAGCCACACGGAGGCGTTGTGCCGCCAGCCCCGCTCCCCCCGGCCCGGCCCGGCCCCCTCACACCGCCCGCCGCCCTCACCCGGGCTCGCCGCCCGCCGCGCCCCGCCGCAGGCACAGCGCCCGGGAGAGGCCGCCCGGCGGGGTGCAGCGCCACGAGCACCGCGCCGACACGCAGCGCGGCTCCCGGGCTCCCTCCGCCGCCTGCTCTTCTCCGTCTTCTCCTTCCTCTTCCTCCTCCTCCTGCTCCTGCTCCGGGGCCGCGGAGCCGCTCGACATGGCGGCGCACCGGCACCGACCGGCCCTCAGCGGCGCCGCCCCCCCCCCCCGCGCATGCGCGCTGCGCCTCGGCGGGAGCGGCCTGAGGGAGCGGCCGGAGCGCGGCGCGCCCCCGGGCCCGGCAGCGCTGGGGGATTCGCAATCCCGCAGGTGTTTAGGTTTGGGAAGAGCTCCCGGCTCGTCGAGTCCAGCCTGGGGTCGAGCAGCGTCGTGTCAGCAACACCGTGGCGCTGAGTGGCATGTTCAAGTCTTCGCTTAAACGCCTCCAGGGACGGGGACTCCAACACCTCCCTGGGCAAGCCTAGTCCAATGTCTAATCACGCTTTATGTGAAGAAATTCCTCCTGATGTTCAGTCTAAAGCTCTCGTGGTGCAACTTAAGACTCTGGCCTCTTGTCCTGTCGCTGGTTACCTGGGAGAAGAGGCCAACTCTGGAGCTGTGTCAGGGCAGGGTTGGGTTGGATATTGGGAAAAGGTTCTTCCCCCAGAGGGTGGTGGGCACTGAACAGGCTCCCCTGGGCCCCCAAGGCTGCCAGAGCTCCGGGGGCATTTGGAAAACACTCTCAGGGACAGGGTGGGATTGTTGGGTCTGATCCTGTGCAGGCCCAGGAGTTGGACTCGATGATCCTTGCGGGTCCCTTCCAGCTCAGGATATTCTGTGATTCTCTGACCCCCACCTGACTACAAACTCATTTTGGTCCCCCTGCCTGGGGTCTGCAGATGAGGTGCCGTAGTCTACTTGACAAAGTGGTTGGTGTTGGGTCATAGGTTGGACTTCATGATCTCAGAGGTCTTTTCCAACCTAATTGATTCCGTGAAATTTGGTGATACCGCAAAACTTGGTGCTACAGGATTCTCGAGTTGCGTGCTGATAGCACACCACACAGGGGAGAGGCTGTGAATAAACGAGGCTATAAATAAAAGATGGGGTTCATTTAATTTTCAGTAGGATCCTGGCCTCTGGAGTCGGGGAAAACTGCTCCTAAGGCTGTGACACAGACCTGGAGCCAGGGAACGTGGGTATCGGGTTGTGCTTCCACCCAGTGCCCAGCACAGGAGTGTTCACTGGGTCTGTGACCATCAGGAGATGGACCTGAGCAGGCTTTGCACAAGCTGTAATTCCAAACACACCCAGCATCTCTGCTTTTTGCCACCTAACCCCTTCTTTTGTGGGATTTACCAGCAATGGGAAAATGGATTTGCTTTGTTTTAATTAAAGAATTAATTCCAATTAATTAATGTAAATGTGTTAGCTTGAAAACTGTTTTGTCTCTGTCTCGTTTTTGTGTTTCTAAATGTGCTTGATAATTCTGAAATGTGTTGCTAATCAATCCGGTTGTAGAAGTGTTTGTTTTCTGGTTTTGGTCACAATGTGGTTGCATGACGATTATTCTGATCCTGGAAGAGCAATGATCTGCACAAATTATAGACTTCTGGTGAGGAGAATGGCATTTGTCATAGGAGGGACTGGGTAAAATCCCTGTTTTGGGGATTTCCATGTATTTGTATGCATGGTCAATTTGATATTTTTAAAGCAAAGATGAAGAAACGGAAAAGAAGAAGCTGAAATTTCAGAGAGTAGATTGTTTCACACTAGAGCTTTTGGCTGAGCTTGAGTAGCCAGGATAAACATCCTAAACAGTGTATTTGTTAGTAGCAATATTTAATGTTTCTAATCTCACAAGATCTTACCGTGGTATGAAAGTCCTCTAGAATAAACCAGCTTGATCCCGGCATGGGCCGGTGCTCTTTCTCCAATCAGCATTTAAGAATGTGCTGCTTTTTATTTGCATTAAGCTGTCTGACCAGTTTTCTCGCAAGCCTGGAGGATTAAATTTGACTTCCCGTTTCCTTACCAGAGATGCAGTATCAGGGTGCTTTTTCTGTTGTTTACCTTCGGAGCAGACACTTCTTGTTCCTCTAGTTCTGTGCAGAGCAGCCAGAGCCAGGTACGCTCTGTCTGCTCGGGTACTGGAGTGGTTTCTCCGGGAAGCCTAGTCATGTTAAAGCACTGGCTGTTTTGGTTCACTTTTGGACTAACTTTTACTGGAAAACCTTTTTGGATGAAAGGTAAGCTTTCTCTTTTTTGTTACATATTCAAAAAGTTTCTTCCAGTCGTCTTGTACTCTCTGACCCTGATCAAAATGATGCTCCCCTTTTACATCAAGCCAGGACACCTGTTCATTGAGACTTTAATTCAGGAAAAAGGTGTCTGCAAAAGATTACAGGCTGCAGAAGCTTTTTATTGTTGAGCTCTTTGTGGTTGGTTTTTTTCCCTCCAGGATGTAGTAGGTATGCAAATACATGATCTTCCATAAAGGACACTGGTTGTGACAACTGCAGTTACTGTCCCTCTCATCAATAGCAAAGACTGTAGAAAAAACTTTCTTCTTCTGTAATGTGAGGGAAGTTCCTACAGTTTCATTATAGTTCCTCATTAACTCATTTCCATTTATGATTCAGCTTCACACTTTAGATTTAAATGTAACACCTGAAATATTTCTTAGAAAGTGGTATTTTTATGACATGCATTAAAGATGGTTTCCTGCTTTCAGGTGTCAAAATTTCAATTGTTAAAAGAGCATCTCTGTTGTTAGTTCAACATACACTTAGCTCACAAAACAGAATGGATTTTTTGATTTAGATAATAAAATGATTGAAGATTAAGAGCAAAGTCAGAAATAAATAATGAGTGCTGATGCTCTTTTCAGACCTGTTTGCTAACAGCAACTTCCACATTTTTATTGAAATGGCAGCCTGTAATGTTAAACATATGCTACCTGCACCTAGCTTTTAAGAATCCTGATGTTATCTAACAGGTAGAGATCATGATTACACTGAAGAATCCTTCTCCTCGCTTTGAATGGGTGGCTGTGTGGCTTCTTTTCAATTATGAATTCCTTTCACAGAAACGTGGGAGGCTGAGGGTGACTTTGTACTACTATAACTGTGAAGAAATCTCTCTGTTTCCCTATGAAACAACAATTTAAGAAGGAAGAAACTACCTTTACTGTTAGAGCCTATGTTATTCTTGGTTCTGTTGCTTTTAAACAAAAGCAATGCTTGTGTCTCTGTTGATCAAACCAGACTGATGTGCAGACAGGGAAAAGGAAGATGAATTTAACTTCACACAATTTTAACGAAAAGTACAGGAGATTGTTTTTGTCTTTATATTTAACCATTTACCTGAAACCAGATACTTGGCAGGCTTCTTATCTTTAGCTTCCTGCATTAGCATGTTGTTCTGGAGATAATTCTGGTATCATGTAAGAGGGTACAAACCTTTTGCAAAGGTTTGTCTGTTGCTAGAACAAACAAAATGCAGTGTTAGGCAATGGCGGGAGCCAAGACTGTACACACAGGAGCTGGAAGAATTACACCCAGAGGACAACTGTAAGTATTCCTCATTCAGGACAACAGGGAAAGGATGGTTTGAAAATTTGAGCTATTATCACAGTTTATAATGGAAGTAACTAAAACCAAGATTTAAGGCCAAGCCTGCCAGCCAGTCTTGGACACCCTGTTTAAGGGCTTGGATGTGCAGTTTTTAGCATTTTACATCAGTTGTGTTTGGGGTGGTGTCCTCCTTACCCTTGAATACAGTCAAAACAGCATTCCTGCAGAAAATGAGGACATATATATTTAGAGCTCTGGAAGATACAGAACAGACCAAACTGAGCAGAGGCAGTCAGGTCCTGGATGGTAAAGTCACTCTTTCTCCGTGTCTGGCTGGATTAGAATGTTCTTTTGGCAAAAAGACCAATCACCATGGTGCATGTGCCAGTGGAATGTCTTATCCTTTATGATTATTTACCAATTTCAAACTTTATTTTCAGGTGTATCTTCTGAACAGACACCCAGGCTTTCTACACTAGAAATAATAATTCCTCGCAGCTTGACAGGCAGACAGAAACATTACCCATTTTTTCATGAGGTTTGTGATTCTGATTTTTTTTTCTTCTGATGTTGCTGTTTTTCCAAACACACAGAATGCTTAGTATATAGAGATTTTTGTGAAGAAATTTGCCCCAGACTGTTTCTTCTGAAGTGTAGCATTTTCAACTAGTTTTGAGCAAATTTGTTCTCATAAATGCCTGTGATTGCCCTCTAAGTTAGTGCCTTCCAAACTTCTAGTTTTGTTAACAACCTTGTAAGACAGAAGTGAGAAGGAACATAGAGAATATTTTCATTTTCTCTGAGTCAGATTAAATGCTGAACTTGCACTAATATTCATGCTGTCCATGTTCTGGGCTTTGGATAACCAGAAGATTTTAACCATGTAGCACCTAAAGGGTAAAAATGGTCCCACAGAGTTGCACAGGTTAAAGGAAAGAGCTGAAGAGAGACTTGAGCCTTAATTCTTCAGTTCTGAGGTAACTTACCTTTGTGCTACATATCAAGTTCAATTACTGAAGTAACTGTTAATGAAATAGCATTAGTCATCTGTGTGCAAACCAATTAAGGAATAAAAGACTCTGTGAGTCGTTTATCTGATTTACATAAGGAGGGTCACAAAACATGATGTGGTGCTTAGCAAAGAGTGCATACATGGGCTGTGCCCTCCTGTCCTCTGAGTGAAAATGTAGAGATTAATAGAACTTAAACTTTACATAGGACAGAATGTACAGTGCACTGTAAAGAGGATTTGAAATATAGAAAGCTGAGGGTTTGGAATCCGTGTTTCAGCACAAACCTAACCCACGTACAATAGTTGGACCTCTCTTGTCAAACAAAACATGGAACTGACAAAACCAAGTAGAAAATCACCTAAGTAAGTGGTATCTATTGTTCTGTTTTCAGGAGCATTCAGGTGACAACCTTTCTTACTCACTTAAAACCAGAAATGGAACATATCTCCTCAAACTGAAGAAAAACAAGTATGTGATAATGTTTAAGGAATCATACCATCCCGGGCTTAGTTACATACAGACAAGAATTTTTTTTACTGAAACAATTCAGAAGAAACTATTTAAATGGCAGATTGTAGTAATTACAAAATTACTCTGGTAAACAGCATTAACTATGGTGTCTCTGTTATGGTACTGCCCTGCAAATAGGAGGGAATAATAACTTTTCTAGTTGTGAAGAATTTAATTTTATTATTTTTTTATTAGCCACACAAGATTGTACATTTCAGAAAATCCTTAGGGAAAATCAGAGTTCAGTTCAACATTAGCTTTTTACTAGCAGGGGGGAAGGTTGTTATCTGTGTTGTATTGAGGAAATTTCTGTTTCTCTTGTTCCTAATTTCTGAGCCTGTAATAGTTCAGGTCCTAAAGCAAATGAGTCTGCTTAGATTCTTCTCTATGGAGATTTTAGTTAAAATATTTTAAAATAACTTATTTTCCAAAGACTCCAGCTTGTTTTAAGGTATTTTGTTTTGTGTGCCTGGATTTTAGTGATAGTTAGCTAACAGAATGTAGCACTTACCAGGATTCTTGACTTATTTCTTGCTTTCTAGACCTTTCCAATCAGTAGTTTATTTTTGTTTCCAGAAAGCTTATTAGTGAAGACTTTATGCTGTTTACATATGGGGAAAATGGTAAACTGGAGACAACACGATCCAAAAATGAGGTATTGTATATAATAAAATTTCCCACTTTGTGTCAGAATTTCCTCAAACCAGGCAAAAGAAAAAAATCTATTTTCTGGGAATGCAGCTTTTGTGAGTTTTCACAGTTGCAGCATTTCTGTTTAACAGGTACCAGTGACAATAAACATAAGGTTCATGAGGGAGTGGGCTCTTTGTGGTGATACAGCATCCCTGTCTCCCAGGGTGTGAAAGGAGATGCCAGGAGATTATGCCAAGACTGAATTTGAGCTGCCTGATTAGGTCACGTTTGCATGGTATGCAATTAAAGGTACAATGGCAGCATCAGAGCTCTATAATTTTTTGGTATTTTATCAACCAAGCCTTATAAATACTTGTACATTTAATTTCAACTTTAAAATGCATATGAGCTCAGTGGTAATTGGGTGGTTTGTCCATGGGACATCTCAGATCAGCCTTTGAGAGGACTCTAAGAACAGGATGTAGATTAAAAGATTTTATAAAAGATGGTGATGGGTTAAACTAAAAAGCTGTCTGTTTTCTAGAACGGAGGGACCAAATGCTATTGTAGGCACTCACGTCAAGTGATATTTTACTCCAAGAAGGTTGGGATTACTTTCAAAATACAGAACTCTGTAAATGTGTAACAGCCAGCCTTAATGTCATGCAAATAACATGGTGAGTTAGAAAATAAGTTTGGAGTTGAAGGCAACCGCCTTGTTTTGTCACTAATTATGTGGGTTTGCTGCCTTTCAGACACACTGTTATTATCACGGCGTTGTTGAAGGAATTGCTGACTCGACAGTTGCTCTCAGCACCTGTGATGGCCTGAGGTATTACCTCCTGCTTTTTCAGGATAATTCCTTGTACAGTACCAAAGTAAAACAGAAAAAACCCAGTTGCTATTCATCATAGAGCTGGAGAGAAAACACCATCCTACATTGCAAATATTTTTTAATATTTCACCTTTTGATGAAGCTGAAACTCTTTACAGGCTTCATAGTTTGTCTCAACTCCCACTTTCCCCCCCCTTTTCCAAAATTCCTTCACAGGAAAAATAGATAACATGAGAGAAACCATACTCTAACTATAGGCAGAACCTCTAGTACTTGATGTGAATGTCTTGACCAGAGATACATTTGTAGAAGAAATCTTACCTTATGAAGCTTTTGTTGAATTTAGAATACTCCTGGAAACATCTCTGTCTTATGAATGGGCACGTTTCAAATGACAAACCATTTCCATGAAAAATTTTGACCAAATTTGAAATGATTTTTTGTGTTTCAAATGCAATAAAACTACAAATGGGATAAAATTCACCCACGTATCTTGCATGTATAATATCAGAGTGAGACATCACTCACAAAACCATGACAGATCCTGGCATTCCTTTAAATGAAGGATATAAGGTCAGCATTCTGGTATTTCAGGCACTGCTGAATCTCACTGTGCAGAACACATATTGCTTTTTGACTTTCTGCAAACTTAGGTTCAAATCCTTTGGTCACCTGACACTCACATTTTTGAGTTTCTTTTGCAAGATATAAACTAGAGAATTCTCCATTCTAAATATAGTTTTGAGATTCTGGAGAAGAAGATAACAGCTGCTGAAAGATTCTTGTACAACAAATGGGCATTTACCAGGGGCTTTTGAGCCAGGGACAAATGCAAACCTGCACTCTGCAGTGCAGTGCAGTGCTGCTGTTGCCCTCATAGATACCCTGGTGGGTGCTTTTAGCCTCTCTTTCTGTCATATCTTTTTTTAAAAATACTATATTGCTTTAGCTGCATGGGGCTAAGAGTGAGACTGGAGATAAGGACTAAAAGAGACCCTTTGCATCAGCTATTTAGCCATGATCCAGACTAATTTAATAATTTGTCTCTCTTTTTTTTTTTTTTCTTTCTTTTCTAACTAATTCAAGGAGTCTATAGTTGTGTACAATTGAGTATATTATTTAAGTTCTGTTTTGTCTTTTGCTGGGCATTTGAAGTTATCCCCCATATTGAGCTTATTTAAGATAATAATTTATTTCATCATAGTGGTGTAAACAGTTCTAGTTTTTAAGTATCCAGCTGTCATTCACTCACCCAGTCATAGCCAAGAAGGAAAAATTATGGAATAATTTTTCATTCTTTTCTGGTTATTAGGGGAATCCTCTACATTGGTGGCAAATGGTATGGAATGGAGCCGCTCAACACATCCAGCACATTCGACCATGTGTTTTATGAATTAGAAGACAAGCAGGATATCCCCTTCCACTGTGGGGTGCTGAATGGCAGCCTCCAGTATGAGAAGATGTTTGTGAAGCAGGCTGTGAAATACACATTTTCATCAAACACTACCTCTAGCAGGGACAAGCTTTTGAGGGTAAATTTTTCCATTTCTCCCTTGATCTGCAGCATAAGGCCACCTCCTCAGCCTGTTCCAGCAGCCAAGGGCCTCCAGAGCTCTGGCTTTGGCACAGTATCGCTGCGGGTGGGTTTGACCTGGCAAGCCACTTCCTTGTGGCCTTCATTTTCATGGATACCAAGCCAAACTGGTGGGAATACTGCTAAGGAAATCCTGAAACAGAAGAGCAGCACAATGGGAATCTGCCACAGCTTGAAGCAATCCTGCAGTGGAAGAGCAGAGGCTGCCCAAGGCAGCTGTGAGTTGGACAGGAAAGGCGTGAGCTGCCATTCAGCTCATCCACCCCAGTGCCTGAGCTGGTGTGAATTACTGACATCTAAGGCCACGTTAGAAAATGCAATTAGAACATTATTAACACATGAAATAAAAATAATGAGACACATCAGTAAAACACCTCAAACTTGTTACGTTAACTTACTGTGCTCTCTAATTTGCAGGAGAAGCGAGCTGTCCTGCCCCAGAAGAGCTATGTAGAATTATTTGTAGTTGTGGATAACAAGAGGGTAATGATATCATCCAACCCTAAATACATGTTATTATTTTGTTATTTTTTTCTCTGACATTCTCATATGGTATTTTACAGTTTTTGCTGAAGAATTCTGATCCTGCTGCAGTGCAAAAGGAAACAGTTGAGCTGATTAATTATGTTGATGGGGTAGGTCAGATAAATTGTTTGGATTCAGTAGTTTCTACCTTAGAGTTTTCAAAAGAACAGCTAATGCAGTTCTGAAACTGTATTTGGAAGTTATACAACAATTTGTAACACAGTTAAGGCACGTCACCAATGTCTGCACATGGTCTTGCAGAGGTGCAGGGGTGGGGAGGGAGATTCAAGATGTTTTTAAACTATTTCTGTGTGCTCGAGGAACATGAAGTCTCCAGAATGTTGTACATTTCTAGGCATAGTATTTCTCCTGTGTGTGGTTTTTTATTAAGAAAACTGTCAGCACTATGAACAATTCCATAAGCTCTCTGATCACCTCTTCCCAGTTTCATTTTGAGATAATTAGCCAAGGAAATGAATGAACATGGTCTCTCCAGCTTCTCCAACTGAAAAATATGTTTAGGTACCTACTTCATAAAGTAGGTTGTCTTCAGTGATATTTATTTTTATAGTCTAATCATATTTACTTTATAATTTATAAATATTTTAGGTTTTATTTTATAAATACAAATACGAATTTAGTTTCAAAGAAACTAAACTTTTATCTTGGTCACTATGTTCAGCTTACGCTTTACTCAGTAGTAGTGAAGTCAGTTTTCAGAATTCCATGAAAACAGGCTGATGGACATTAATTGTCATTACATATTTTTCAGATGTATAGAGCATTAAACATCCAGATTGTTTTGGTTGGATTAGAGATTTGGACAGATGCAAACCACATATCAGTAATGGATGGTTCAGCTGGGGATGTGCTGGGTAGATTTGTTTCTTGGAGACAGAAACATCTTCTTAAGCGGTCAAGAAACGATGTCAGTCATCTCATAATGTGAGTTTTCATTCAGTGGGAAAGCTAGCCATGCTGCCAGTGTTAATGCATGTGATTTGGGGGTTGTATATGAATAAAAGTGTAGCTGGAGTAAAATTCACTGTAGTTCCAAACTGTTTTAACCTGGAAAAATTACAAGAAACAAATTGCTGAATTCTTAAGAGTTAATCAGCTTCAGGGCAGGGGATTGGACCTCCAGAGGTCCCTTCCAACCCAACCATTCTGTGATTCAGTGAACTCAGAAGCACTGACATTATTTTCAAGCTGTTATTCAGATTTTCATTATTAATTACAGCAAAGTCCTGATATGGTGATCAATTTCTTCTTGACTTCAGGAAAACCAAATCTTGCCTTGCAGTATTTGTTTCAAACTCATCAGTGTCTTTTAGTAGAAATCATGAACTTTCAACCCATCTTTTAACACCACCTTCAAACTGCTTTTGTTGCAGAGGGAGAAGCTCTTTCAAGGGATCCATTGGAATGGCTTTTGTGGGTACTGTCTGCTCACAAGTGCAGGGAGGGTCAATCAGCACTGTAAGTACATCATATTTTGGGTGATGGAAGAAACCTAGCCCTTCACCAAGTCACCTTGGTATTGGAGACTAGACTTGAAGTTGTATGATTTATTTCATGGGGTGTCTTATGTAAAGACTTGTGCATATTTTACACATTTTTAAAAAATACTTTCCTTCTTCTCTTTTTGTCAAATTCCAGCCCACTTGGCAGATCTAATCCTCAAATAATTCTTGTGACCACCTTTTGTATTTTATCTAACTCAATATTTCATAAAAAAAGCCTATGCTCATAACATCAAAGTTCATAGTCACCAGTGGCTTTGGTATGGGAATGCAACTACAAAATAATGTGTGGGTTTTTTACTCTTTACATAAATAGTGACCATAATGTGCTATATTCCCAGGTACCTGGAATTCCCCATGGGAAGGCTGTAAACAGGCAAAAATTTTATGTATGGAAAAATTAGTAAGAAACTATTTGTTTCTCCACCCTTGGGGCAGAACCAGAGGTTTCTGTCCTTGAATAGGGATGTGACAACATTGTGGACAATCTCAGAAGCAGATCCTCTTCTTTAACAGTACATTTGTCATTGAAGACTCCATTGAAATGGGTCTCATGAGTGAGACTGTGTTAAACAGAATAAACACTCAACTGTGTTAAACAGAATAAAATAGACGAATTTCAGCTGGGAGGGACCTACAATGATCATCTAGTCCAGCTGCCAATGTTATTATTCAGAATATGATCCTCATGGAAGCAACAGAAGGAGTGGCACAGTCTGGCCCTACCTGAAAATAAAGTGACAAATTGCCTCTTCTTGCTGCTTGTGCCCTGCAATATAATTTAGTATTCTGACTTCATAGTCTCCACGAGCTTGGTGGTGGGAATAAAACAGCAGGTACAAACAGTATTTTCTTTAGTTTCACCTTTTTTTTAACATTGGTTCTCTTTATTAGTTGAATCATAACAATATGTTACGTCATGCTACAGTAGTTGCACATGAATTGGGGCATAACCTCGGAATGAAACATGATGATAAGAGGTGTCCTGCATCCTACATAATGCACAGCACAGATAAGTAAGAGTTCCAGTTATTTGGTTTTAATAATTTATTTTATTTCCATGACTGCTTTACAAGCTGTGAAGCTCCTATAAGTCTTGAAGAACTTTTGTCAATGGGGAGTTGTGTGAAAAATTGCATCAGAGAGGTGGATTTACTGACTTAGGATTTAGTTTATTTGAAATATTATCTGTTTTGTGACCCAATATTTATAGCATTCCTGAAAACTTACTTGAATTTTATTAATTATTTTTTTAATGAATCTGTGTTGCTGATTTTATTTTTACTTGGCTTAGAATGTTTTACATATACTCACTGGGTTTGTGCAACTATGGAACTAATTATTTCACAGTCACTTTAAACAAAACCTCCTGGTTTATGTTTCTTTCAGTTCATTTGTTCTTTGGCTTTCCCTTAAGAGAAAAAGATCATAGTATTTTATTTATCCACATTTGTATTAACAAATCAGTATAATTGAGCACTGGACAAAACTACTATAAGAAGATGCAGTCCTGAGTTCTTAGGGACTCTAAATTAAGGTGAATATCTTTCTGAGGGTATTTTTTAATCCAGCATTTTTTTAGACTCAGTACAGACAAGGAATTTCTAAGGCCTGTTTTATACAGGACACCAGAATAGATAATCTGATGGTTTGTCACTTCTGAAAGTACATGCATTTATATTATAATATTATTTTTATCTAGTACAAATTAATTATCTCATGATCTCCTGGCATTATGAATTGAGACGTTTATTATAGATTAACAGTAATTTAAGGGCTTGAGTTGTACATTTTCCTGTAAGAAAAATATTTATAATAATAAAATATTATGCTTTCCAGTGGATCCAGGAATTTCAGCACCTGCAGTGCTGATGATTTTGAGACCCATATTCTAAATGGAGGAGGAAACTGCCTTAGAAATCCTCCCAAAACAAGCAATGTGTACAGAGAACCTGTCTGTGGTAATAATGTGGTCGATAACAATGAAGAATGTGACTGTGGCAAACCCCAGGTAATGGATGAAATTCAACTGGAGACTTGTTGTATATTGTATCATATTATGTTATATTATTCTATATAATACTGACCTTGTGGTGTACCTGATTGCATTAATACCTGAGGAGTCCTCCATGTAATTTTCCATTTTTGCAACCAACAGGAAGATAAATTTTAGTAAAAGTGTAAAGTCATACTTTCATTTTGATGTGGATTCAGGTAAGGACTATGGTCTTCACAGAACATTGATGCAACTGGTGAGACAAGTGCATTTCAGTGCAGAGTATGTGGAAACACCACTGGGTTTTGTGCTGGTTTTAGCATTGTGGGTATTTCTGTCACATGACAGAGACTAGTTGTCCATAGAGCATGTACAGGTTTCTTAACTGTAACCCTTAAACTTTGCCCCCACAAAGTTACTTTTGTGAGTCATGTTTGCATTGCCAAAGTGTCCCTCAAAGAATGGGATGTATTGGCTCCTTCTTCAGAAAATAAGTGTCTCAGAAAAGATATCAGTAAAAGCAAAGGCTGTCAGCAAGCCTTGGTTCCATAGTACATACACACTCTTCTAAGTCATTAAAAGAAAGCCACAGTTTTCTACATCAAACTGCTGCTGTCCTGGGAAAAAAAGGTGGGAGGAAGGATGATCAAAAGTGTTACTTAAAAACCAGCATGTGCTGCTTCTTTTAGTGTCCATCTAAAGTGTAAATCTATCCTATAGGTTTACACAGGTTTACACCCCATGCCACAACACTTCAAACCAGTGTTTTTCTGATGACTTGTACTGAAAAAACAGCCACAGTGTCCACTGGTTGCTGTTAGAGGAGAAGGCTGTCACAACGTGATGGAGACAGGGATTTAAAGTCTGGCTTGCCCATGCATTTGGGCTGATGATGTACTTTTCTAGCTATATAAGGAGGTAAAAACAATGTCCTCTTGTCCCTGGCTGTTCTTCAGGAATGCTCCAACCCCTGCTGTGATGCTGCAACCTGCAAACTCACACCTGGATCTCAGTGTGCTCAAGGACTGTGCTGCAAAAATTGCAAGGTAGGTGATGCTTTATTAAGCAAAACTGATACTATTCACTCAGACTTTTTAATGTTTGAAAAGAGCTGCCCTCATCCTCTTGACATATTTTCCCCCTATCAAACCACATTCACCAGTAGAGGGCATGTAAGAAGAGGAATTTGTCTTCCTTAGTATCATTAAATGTCACTGCTTCACAGTAGAATTCCTGATGTTGCAAACTAACAGTGGCATTCCTCTCTGGTTCCAGTTCAAAGTGGCAGGAGCAGAGTGCAGAGCCCAAAGGGATTTCTGTGATCTCCCTGAATACTGCAATGGAACCAATGCCTACTGTCCAGAGGATGTTTACATCATGAATGGTCACCCATGCAGCAACAGCAAGGCTTATTGCTATTATGGAGTGTGCCAGAGCTTTGATTCACAGTGTGAATCTATATATGGGAAAGGTATGTTTCCTGCTTATTGTCAAATCACTGGTAATTTCCTGATAGACTTTTCCAATTCTTCTTTTTCTTTCTCTTATTTTTCAGACAGCTTACAAAGATTCATTATTTTTTGTACAGGGGCACGAAAAGCACCTGATATATGCTTTGAGAAAGCAAATATTAAAGGAGATAGGTTTGGAAACTGTGGAATGAAAGGTGGAGTGTACAAGAAATGCCCTGTCCAGTAAGTCACCAGCAAATAAAACTAACCCTAAAACACTCAATGTAAAAAACGTATTGTGTTATAAACCCTTAAAGCATGAGATTTAAAAGAATATTTCCTTGAACTGCAAGATAAAACATGTGACTGGGTGGTGTATTTGCACTGATATTGTTTTTTTTTACTGTTCACCTTGTCTCTGAGTGTCCTTCATTCAATACAGGCACAGTCTGTGTGGCAAACTCCAGTGCACATCTGTCAGTCTTCAAAACCTTCCTGCCTGGAGCGTTGTCAATAATGCATCTGGGGTTTTATGCTGGTCTTCTGACTTTGACTTAGGATCAGATATCCCTGATCCTGCTCAAGTTCATGATGGGACAGCCTGTGGAGAAAACAAGGTAAGAGGCATGATGAAATATATTCCACCAAGTGGAAGGTTCTTAACTTCCAAAAGCAGTACACAGCTCTCTTGTTTGTATGCCATAATGCAGTGAAAAATCTGCTTTTTGAAATCTACAAAAATAATTAATTAACTCTTCAAAAACTGGGATGCTACAAATCAGGAATTCAAATTACTCCATCAAAATGCATCCACAGAGTTCAGAAAATCTGAGACAAATACAGCTGTAAAATTGTGAAGTACTGAATAGTGTACTTTTTCTTGACATTTAAGTAAAAGCTGTAGACTTGTAAACATATACATTTATACAGTATATTTATAAAGGGATGGAATTTTTTTTGAAGTTTTGTGTTTGCAAGACTCTAATTGCTTCTTCCAGGCCTGTGTAGGTTTTGAATGTGTTGATGCAACATATCTGGGCTACAACTGTGATGTGAAGCAGAAGTGTAATAATAATGGGGTAAGTAGATGGTACTTCATGTTTCTAGCCTGGTGCAAGTTCCCTGCATGAGAGAAACAACCAGCCAGATGGCTTTGCTTTTTTTCTGATCTGTATTAAAACTTAAATCCCCTTTTTCACCTGTAATTCCTGTTGCCAGGGCAAACCTCTTAGCACTAACACTGAAAGGCATTCCTTCAGATTTTCCCAAGAGAATTTTTTAAAATTACTGAGTTGTTAAGTTGCTAAAGGAAAATAGTCCTTTGAGGAAGGTGGTCTAGAAATTTGTGATTTATATATGTCTCTGTGAAAAATAAAAATGCAGTCTAAAGGCTGTAAAACTGAGTTCTTTGGACTGTAATATATTGCAGGCAAATAACACAAATGTTAATTTCTACAGAGAATTCACTTGAGATATCAGGATTACTCAGTGGTTTGGGATGTTATGGATGGGAAGAGCTTATTCCCAGTTCACATTTCGTGTATTTCTATGCAATACTATGCAGTATTTCTTGTTTCCACATGCAATTCCTTACGTGGAACTCCAAATCTGAACTGGAGGTTCCAAGTGGTTGCTCTCAGAGAGGTGTTGTTTGACTAATCCCAGTGTTGTAGGTGTGTAACAACAACGGGAACTGCCACTGCCTGTCCCATTAATCCCTGTTGTATTGGTGTAGGTGTGTAACAACAACGGGAACTGCCACTGCCTGTCCCCTTAATCCCTGTTGTATTGGTGTAGGTGTGTAACAACAACGGGAACTGCCACTGCCTGTCCCCTTAATCCCTGTTGTATTGGTGTAGGTGTGTAACAACAACGGGAACTGCCACTGCCTGTCCCATTAATCCCTGTTGTA
>JAWWEU010000160.1:32416755-32427722 GCA_035583155.1 Acropternis orthonyx
AGGCTGCCAGAGCTCCAGGAGGGTTTGGACAACGGGACAGGGACAGGGTGGGATTGTTGGGGTGTCTGTGCAGGGCCGGGAGTTGGACTCTGATCCTTGTGGGTCCTTCCCAGTTCAGGAGATTCTGTGATTCTGTAGTTCTACACTTTTGTCTTTAAGCCTGAATCTAAAAGTTCAGCTTGAATTCTCTTTTAGACAAAAACATTCTCCCAAGTGAGATGAAGAGCCTGGCAGAAGAACTCAACAAACTGAAGGCAGATTTTTTGGAAGACTTGAGACAAGGACAGACTTTGAAAATCCAAAATTCTGACCCTGCTACGAGCATAACTTCATCATTCCAACATGAGGCAACCAATGTAGTTAATAAATATGTTTTAAAATAACGGCATAGGGAATGTTGGGTGTTTGAGAGGGCAGAGTGTTTAAATTGCAGTGCTCTGAGCACTGCTGCTGAGAGATCCCTTCTCTGGAGCTTCGTGCCGTGTCTGACTCCTCTCCCCATGGTATGGAAGAGACACACAGTCTAAACAGATTGTGCCTGGCTGTGGAGATCAAACCAAGAGCCAACCATCCTTTGGAATCACAGCCTGGGAGGAGCACTTGGAAGTCATCTAGTCCCATTTCCTGCTTACGACAGGACTGACCCTGACCCAGAGGCTCCTCCAGCTGAGGTTTTGAGGAGCACCTTGGCTGGTGACCTGCTCTCTCTGTCCAGCAGTACCTGAGCACTCCCAGAGGTGAGTTTGCCCTCCTTACCATATCTAGACCTCAGCCAGTCCTGAGCAGATCACCACCTCCACCTGTGGAAGCACATTCAGTTAAGAATTAACATGAGACCTAATGAAAAAGTGTTATTTTATTCATATCTTACAAAAGCAAAGCTTCACAACATGAACTACATGATAGAGTTATTTCAGATTAACCTTGTCATCTCAAAAAACATTCACTAACATTAAATTTTATTTTACAACTCTAACAGGTTTCATTTTTGCATAAAATATGCTCTTTACACTGAAATACATATTATTAACAAAGTAGGTACTTCAAAGCACATACACTAAGATTGCTCAATGAGAAATGCTTCAGCAGGACAGAGATTTCCTGCAGCAGAACATCCATTTGCTGTAGGTTTTCAAAGAAGCTTAAAATTAATAGAAAACTTGCCAGTGAAGACTTCTACATTACATTCCCTGCATCAAAAACAAAAATCAACCCCCACCCCAGACACTCTGGAACAAAACAAACAGCAAGAGATTATTTGCCTAGAAAACACTGCTGGAATGTGTCTCCCAGCACTGAGTTCTATACTAAAATGCCAACCAACATTTTATGTCAGAATCCTCTTCATCTAAACATGTGTCTGTGAAAAAAACAACTATTTTCCCTACTAGCCGCTTTGCAGTTGGTTTAAGAATTAACTGAGATAATTAAGATGTTCAGATATTTGCATTTTCATTGGAATATACAGTCTCAAAACAGTAAGTCTGTATTGAGTGCTATAAATAGTGCATGTTAAAAGTGTCCACAAAGCTATAAAATAATCTCTTACAATAAAAACAAACCCCACAAAGTTCATGTTTTGCAACTACAGAACTTAACAGAACCAAGCTATGGACAAATTCCATCTGCTTCCCAAAGTTCCCTGTTAATAAAAGTTAAAATGCTATTCACCCACTACCTTATAATAGAAGGATTTTTTTGTTTTGTTTTGTTTTTGAAAAAGAAACAAGTTAGTACAGTGGAGCACATGGAGAACTCAGTATGAAAAGTCCCTCCAAGTGAGAACTCGATCCCAGAATCCTGGACAAGTATCCCTCACTGACTGGGTAAGGAAATCATCAGGATCGAACTCTGAAGCAATTTTCCAGTACTAACTCTGGTCTTTAAATTATAGTCAATAGGATGTACAAATTATGAAAACTAGGGAAATACACCTTCCAAAGTCAACAGAAGAGAACAGTGGTGGCAGGGAGTTGTTTGGCACAACTGGGCACACAGTGTGAGGATGAAACAGGAATGCTGTTCCTGGGGTGACCCTCTGTGAAGGATACAGGGATTCACCCCCAGGGGTCTGGGTGCAGAGCCAAGGGACAACCACCAAAGCTGCTGCTGCCCAAGAACCCCCTGCAGGGAGGGGTTTGCCCAAGGAAACAGGGAAAAGTATTTCTGCACTGTTCACAGATGTCCAAGCTAATCTTTTCCTTAGGAATTCCAAAGCAGAAACAACGGCATCCAGGCAGCAGCATTAAAATCCTTACAATTTGCAAGGCTGGGGGTCAGATTTTTTTCATACTGAGTTCTGTTATTAAGGACACACAGTCCCCACAACTGAGGATCCCCTCCTAAACAAGGGCACCTTTTCCATCAGATCCTGCAGGCTTCCTCTTCCTCCCAGCCTCCTAGCCTTCATTTTGTCCAAGGGCATCATGGTTCAGATGCCAACAAAAGTCGTAATGGATCAGAAACCACCTCAATGGGAGGGAGGGAGGGAGGGAATCTCAAACATTTGTGCACATGGAAGTTAATCTCCCTGCTGATACCAGGAGGGAGAAAGGCTGGAGCCACAAACCAAGAACTTGGCTGTTGTGATGGGTGCCATTCAGTACTGTAAGGTGCTACCTGGAGCACCACCATTCCAGAAGTTTCCTTGGAGCTGCTAGAGCCTTGGAATAGGAGATTGCATCATCTATCAAAAAGGCAAGGACAACCACTTCTGTAAATTACTAATTGAAAAGGTTTACAACAGTAATGTCCCTTATCCTAATACTGCATTTTAGCCAAACTTAAGATTTTAGAATCTGCCAGTACATGATCCAAAGAGAGCCACCATTTCTGCCCTCTTTGCTTGGAACAGGCATCTTAAAAAACCTTTTCAGGAGCTGTAACTTCCAGCTGGATTCCAGTTCAGTCAGCTTTTAGTCCTTAAAATAAAGAACTCTCTGTACACAGAGTTGCTGTTTTACTTATAAAATAAATTTTAAAAGTATAAAGCAACCAAGAGATATTTTGGAATTACAGAATGTCACAATGAAAAATGGAAATTACACTGTTTTACAAATCACTGAAATGGATTTTGAACCAGGCCTGAAACCAATTATTTTTAGGAGTGACAGTGTGTTATTGTTCATCTTCACTACTCTGGAACCACTCCAGTGGCAGATTTCTGACCTCATTACTACAAGACTATGCACAGCCAACAATCCAGTCCCTTCAGCTGGTTGTTTAAGCACAGAGATTCAACAGCAGGTAAGTCAGGTAGAGAGAAACATGTCTGGTTTCCAAATTCCTATTTAATTAAAGTCAAAATTTCTTCTAAAGCTAAATTCAGGCAGGTGTTCTTCCTGCACTGCCCTCACACTGAAGTCACTGTAAGTTTTTCCATTGGCTCCAGGAAGTTTTAGCTCCCGTAACAATACGAATTTGAATAAGCCAAACATTTGCTATTCAGATTCCAACCCCCGACTGTGTAACATTAATAAAATCTTTTTGATTTCAGTAAAACATGTGCTAATAGGAAAAGGGGAATAAATAAGGGAAGCTTTAATTTGTCTCAAGAAAGACAAACCAAGGTAAAAGTACATGTCTAAATATGGGAAAAGTAACAGTTCTTCCCTTATTTTAATGTCTCAAATTCCTATGTCGTACATTAAGAGTTATTATTAATTTTGCTCAGATGTTTT
This sequence comes from Acropternis orthonyx, assembly GCA_035583155.1. Taxonomy (NCBI): domain Eukaryota; kingdom Metazoa; phylum Chordata; class Aves; order Passeriformes; family Rhinocryptidae; genus Acropternis; species Acropternis orthonyx. The sequence continues at coordinate 32,420,436 of JAWWEU010000160.1, forward strand.
ATTTAGGTTTATATTAAAGTGCCTGTCCATTATCCTGGGGGCTTCTAAAGTAAGATGTACAGTATGAAACAAAATAACCAAAATAATCATCTTCAGTTATCTTTTGCCACCTGCAATTCCTAAACACCAATTACTGCAGTGTAGTTCCTTTGCCTCCTACACAGACAGCTCAGAAAAGCCAGAGGCTCTTCCCTTTATTTCCAGCACACCCAAAGGACATTAAGTCTGGGAGAGGGGACAAAACAAGCCTCCAAGTGAGCTGAATTTACAGTAAACTACATCATATGAATCTCAAACATACAGGCAACCTCTCAGTTGTAGCCTGGCCCAACATAAAACTGAACAAAGGAGTTTTAGTTTGTAAACCTCTTGTTTGTCTCTGTTAGAACTCCTATCAGCAGGACAGAAGTCTAACTGTGCAAATTTTAAGTATCTGTACAAATTAGTTTAAGGCAGTTAGAAGTCTCACAGAAAATATGTTAGTTCTACAAGCTCTTTACTATGTCTGTTTAAAAATTACCTCCTCTGGAAAAGATGTAAACAGTGGTAAGTGTAGGTTAAAATAGGGTGTCTTATTTAATTTTCTGCTTGTATAACTCACGAATAACAAGCCTTTAACCTTTTTCGCTTACCAGCATTTTATTCACAAACACCTATTACCTTCTAGCTTTGTGATGAGTTTTTAAAATAGTTAAATTAGTGTTTGAGCCCTAGAATGAAGAGTGTAGACTACTAAACAAAAACTTACTATAAACCTTTATCATATTAGAGCAACATTTACATCAAATTGAATTTGTATGTGAAAGTTGCTTCTGTTTGCTCTTCAGGGTTAGAGTAGCCAAGTTTTTAAGGATAATTATGTCTTTAAAAGACCCATATAGAATCACAGAATGATTTGGGTTGGAAGGGACCTTAAAGATTATTTAGTTTCAGCCTCCCTGCCATGGGCAAGTGTCCCTGCCACCAGCCCAGGTTGCTCCAAGCCCTGTCCAAACTGGCCTTGGACACTTCCAGGGATCCAGGGGCAGCCACAGCTTCTCTGGGCTACCTGTGCCAGGGCCTGCCCATCCTCACAGGGAAGAATTGCTTCCTAATATCTGAACTAAGTCTACACTCTGACAGTTTGAATCCATTCCACCTCATCCTGTCACTACATGATGTGTCACTGCATTAACCTTTCCTATTTTATGGATAGTAAGTCTTGTCTTGCCAGGTAAATAATCTGGTAATGACATCCTATGGTTCAGGACACACGCTCTGCTTCTCCATGTGCAGAATGTTTATTGGGATGAAGTGCAAGCAACTTAAATTTAGTAACCACAGCACATAAATGCATTCCAATGCTTACAGCACTCTTGGATTTTTTGAAAGGCTACATATAAAAGAACAACCAAATCCTATACGAAATTTCCCTGGCAAGTTTTACAACAACACAGAAAGAAAATTGCCTCCTTTGTCAAATTGGTTAATGTGAATATTCCATATGGGAATGTGCAAGTTTTCCACCAGCAAGTATGAAAAATAGACCGTAATATGTTAAAAAAACCTAAACAAAAGCATGTTTCAGTCAATGTTGGTTATGCTGGCCTCTTGCAAAGTGGCAAGCGAAGTCGTACTTGTTTTTACACTTACACCCACAGATGTTGCACTGGAAAGGATTTTCAAATCCATGACATCCCATATGAATAGTATAAAGGATATTGTCCGCAAAGTACATGTCACAGTGTGGGCAGTGATGCAGGAGCTGAGGGTCCTGAACTGGGAGGGTTGGAGCTGGAGTACTTGGCTGGCTGTTACTTATACTGGGAGTACTGGTGTGGGCGCTGTGATCGCTGCTGGGACCGGCCACAGGGCTGTAGTTCCTCTGATTGTGTGGAGGCCGAGGATCTGGGCTGGTTGGAGATGAATTCTGAGGAATATTGGCTGACACAGCTGAAACTACTGCAGGTGCAGCAGGCTGCTGGATCATGAAAGGCTTTTCATCCTGACACGACACAACGTCAGGAGAGGCTGGATTTTGGTTTTCAGGTGGCAAGCTGGACAACTGTCCAGCTAACGTGGAGAGCTGGTTTAAAGGATTATCCACCATGAGGTCCTGTGCCTCTCTTGGCAACCCACTGCTCTGAGTTGTTTTTGCCATGCCCTCATACGCTTCAGTCTGGATATTTGGGATTTCCTGGGTGAAGTCATTAAGATAGTCTGGTTTCTGCACCACCATGGAAGGTGGGCTCAAATTAATTAATGCTCTTCTGCTGTACCCCAAATTGCTGGTCTTCTTCTGCAAAACCCCCCACATCTTCTTGCTGCTCAGGGAAGACCTCGTACCCTTGATGGGCACCATTTTGTGCTTGCGCCGGCGGTGGTGAGACAGGTTGCTCCTGTCACTGCAGCGGAAGGAGCACAGTTCGCACTTGTAGGGCTTCTCCCCGGTGTGGGAGCGCATGTGGGCCTCCAGGTGACGCTCGTAGGCCGAGGCAAAGGGGCACAAGTGGCACCTGTGCGGCTTCTCACCTGGAAAAACCAAACAGATCACGCTAAAGCACCTCGGGGAGCTCGGGGAAAGGCTTTTCGTGGGAATGAGTGGGGTGGTTTGACCATCAAAACCCACAGAAAACCATGACACTGAGAGAAGCTGTTAATCAAACTTCAGAGTCACTGCCAGTCTCGAGCTTGGCTGAGTATCCAGTGGAAGAACAGAGAATATTGGGATGTCTCTGCCTCACCCAAGTGAGAATAAGCACAGGAAAAAAACGTGAGTGGAATTAGCACAATAAATAACCTGCCTTGGAATTGCAGCAACAACACCAAGGACTGAATGCAGTGATGTTTGTGTGGTGCCCTTTACAGGATCCAAAGTCTCCCTCACCTATGGAGTATGGGGCTACAGGGATGTCTGTACCACCAAAATTAATCATTCTTCCTGGAAACTGAGCTTAAACACTGAGGGAGGGTATCCTTCTGGTATCCTCCAAACATCCCTAGGATTAAACATCCTGGAACTCCTATCTAAATAACCCGTGCACAGGTGCATCCACTCAAGAACTGAGCTTTGAAAAAGGATCCTGTGGCTAAAGAGTTATTAAAGAAAACAAAAGCCAGGTTCCCCCTAAAGAGCTGTGGGCTCTCCCAGACATCATGGTCAAGTATTCTCCTTTTGCACAGGTAGAACTTTGCTCTTCCATTAAATGAAATCTGTAGATAACCACATTAACATTTTAAAAATACTCACAGAAACTTTCAAACGTAACCACAGGCCATTTGTAACACAATGCTTTGGGACTTTTAATTTTCCCTTGATAGACTGATCTTCTAGGAGTTACAGATTCAGTCTGCAACGTCAGAAATGCCTAAAGGATTTGATGTGTGTTCAGGTGCTGAAGTGAAAGATCATCTTATCCTTCCTATCTAGAAACCCAGGTCAATTGCTAAATCACAGTTGTGCAACTGATTCTCCTGCCACATAGCATGGCAAACTCAAAAAAATGTGAGTGGGGTCTTACTCTTTTTTTTTTTTTTGTATTTTCTACTATTTTAAGTACAGGCCAATACACCTGTTTTTGCTTTCAAAACCCACCTAGAACAACTGTAAAAGCCAGAGATGTGAATGCAGGAGCGCCCTTATTACACCACCAGCCTCATAGAGACCCTGTAAGATGGCATGTGACAGGTACAGAAAACCCTTCCCATGTTGAGCATCCCACAGTTTGTAATTACCACCTCAGATGCCAAATAGATTATTTTTTTCTCCTATATCACTGGCTCTTGAAGATGAAAGGAATTTTTGTCCTACCTCTAAGTACCTTCTCTGCACCACCTGAAACAAGGATTTCTCCACGAGCATATCTAGGTATTCACATGTGCGTAAAGATTTCGTACAAACGATGACGTGAGAAGACTGACAACCTCCCTGCATTCACACACAACTTGCCATTCTGAACGGTCTTATTTCATTCTGGTTAAACAGAGATAAAGATTTGCATCACATTTTTCACGTCTATAACACAACACAGCTGCTGAACTCCTCATTATCCTGCTGTCAGACCCTGCACGAAGCCAATCCTGCAGTAGGGTGCGCTTAATAATGGTTGCATGATCATGCCTGGGTCACAATTACTTTGGCAGATACCTTGCTCCACTTGATGTTATCCAGGATGCATTACTTGTTTACTTACACTGCTCTGAAGCTACTAGTCAGCTACCACTTCCCTACATTAATTTAAATGCTGATTCATCACTCTGAACCTTCACAGTGCATGCAATCCATCTCCTGGCCCCTTGCCATGCTTCCAAGCAAAACAACACTCAGGTCTTGGATCTCCTTGCCCTGGAGTAAAAAAACAAACAAACAAAAAATCCCACCAGGAAAACCAAATTAAAAATTACCCTCTTCTTGTTCTGGAGTCTCCTGTCTCTGTACAAAGAAACAAAGTGGGGTTTTCTGAGGAGCCATTAAGGTCATGGCAAAGTGGTGTTGCCAACAGCACAGGCAGTGCTGTATTAAAATTAAGGATGGAAACATATTGTAATAAGGGAAAACTTATACAGAGGGGGAAAAAAGCAGCCTGAGATCCTTCTCTATATGCTAAAACTGAACAGGCTGGTGTAGGGAAATGAACTGTCACTGCTGTCAGTCACTGGTGTTTCATTATCAGACATGTCTGAACCAGAAATTTGGCTATGAAGTGTTCCCTGTGTGAAGGTGTGTCCAAACTGCTGGAACTCTTTGATGGACAGGAGGGTGACACCCATGGATCCCTCTCTCACTACAACCATGAGAAACAAAACATTAGTCAAGGCCCCGATATACTTTGCCCTAAAAAACGAAATTTGTGTAGGTCATGGAACGTTTGCTTCTGACTAAAGACCTACACCAATACCCACGTTTTGATATTTAAAAAAAGAGAAATTTGATTTTTGTTGCTCTCTAGCATGGCTACAAGTTATGATATTTGATACTAAGTATCACATTCATTCTGTTTTGAGAAACCCCATACACACCATGAACACCATCCCAAGAAACAGCAAGCACACAATTCCAACATCTGGGAGTAATTTGTCTCCCATCAGCTCTAGCCATCCATGTGCTCATGCTGACACTTGGCCAGCAGGAACTGTGAGCTGGGGGATACAAGTTTGTATGGCCCTTCAGTTTACATGGAAGCTTTAATGCTACACTTTACCCCCATGTAGTTACTTATAATAAAAAATGTCACTAGGAATTTGCATAGTTTAAATAGGTACATGGCACACCTTTAAAAAAACCAGTCTGTAAAAAACCAACCCAAAGCCCAGTTCTAATTGCTAAGAACTATCAGGGTGCTTGAATTTGGCAACTCCTCACAAGCAAATCACAACAGTGAGTTAATACCCCAAGGCCCAGAGCAAAGCACAGCAGAACATTCCATACCAGTGTGGATCCTGATGTGTTCTATGAGCCGTGCTGTTCCTTTGCTGGCATAGTTGCAGTATCGACACTTCAACTTTCCATCAAATGTCCTTTCAAACCCATCCACTAACATTCCTGAGTTTTCATCCAGTGAAACTTCAACAGAAGGATGGTCCAGGCCATTCTGATCACCTTCTGTCCCAGCTGTGAACAACACGATGCAGATTTTAATTAAGAATCTATGGGACACCGTCACGCTGTGAGAATATGCCAAGTACCTTCTGCTTCTCTATGCCTTTGGTCTTTAAATATAACTATAAAAACATGCCCTGATTAAAACAAAGGTACATACACATTGTTTGTGATGTGAAAACAACTATCAGAAATGCTTCCACACAACTGTAGCACCTTCATAATTATGTGGACTGTAAACACTGCATCACCCTCCAAACCAGTCAGATTTATGGCACTGAAATGAGCTCACCTCCCTGGAGAGTCTCCACTTCCTTGTCACCAGTAACTGATCCAGAAATCATATTTACATGGTGAGTCTGCTGTGTAAGATATTCCTGAAAATCTTTTACAAAGTCCAATGGTTCTGCCTTCTTTTCCCCCATATTGGCTCTTTACATTTACAACCTCTTGTGCCTAGAAGGAAAAATGTTTTCAGAACACAAGTGTCACTGAGTTTGAATGCACTTACAAAAACAAGTTTGGGTTTTGGTTTGTTTTTTTAAGTGAATGATTGCTTTTATCACACAGCACGACTCAATGCATAGATTGACAACCACAAGAATATTATTTTTAGACTTTTAAACTCATTAAAGTTCACCAAATACAATTTATGAAGAAATTGTTTTCAGCAACAGTAACATAATGACAACAACAAGTTGGATAAAATGACATAATAATCAAAATCAACTTGCCTTTTTTCTAAAAAAATGGATCATACCTGAATTTCACTTCCCTACTAAGAAGCAAACATGCTCCAAAATGTACTCTCAAACACACCAGATAAAAAGCACTGACTGAGCACAGGTTCTCCACTTTCCCTGGAAGAAGAGAAAGGAAATATAAGTCCCTTATTCTTCCCACCTACTTTGAGTTGTAAGAAACAAACCTGAAAAAATAATATTCACCAGAAGTCAGTGGTTAGGCTCTTTTGTGGGGCTGTAAATAACAAACCTCTATGAATTTGGGAAGACAGAACTTGGGATTTAGTTGGAAAGCAGACAATGAGTCTGTCACATTATGTGTTATTCCTGCAGATTATAATCAGAAATAATTTACAATGCTACAATTTCAAAAAGAATAACCCTTTTTTTAATAGCTACTAAACAAAGCATTATTAGGTGACCTACAGAAACTCAAGTTCTGAGTTCAAGACCACATTTAAACATCTTCTCCTGTATTTGCAAAACTACTTACAACTGTTTGCTCCTTTTTGGCGTCCAGATGAGTATGTTCTTTCACATCACATCTAAGGGTGCTCAACTACAAGTGTTTACTATCACCATTAAGTTAGATTGGAGCACATGTATCAATTTTGCCTACCCTCTTTCAGGTGTCACCAGCGTCCTGTAAGCTTAAGTTAATTTGTGTTCCATTTGTTGCTGTCTCCTAAAAAAAAAAAAAAAAAACCAAACAAAAGATATCAGGACATGAATTAAAGATAAGAAAAACAGGACAATGTAATGTAGAGTCCTGACCAGGCCAACTTTCCACTAACTATAATAAGAAATAACAACTTAAAACTAAATAATTCTAAACAGTGAATCCCAGAATGGTTTGGGTTGAAACGGACCTTCAAGATGATCCAGTGCCACTCCCCTGCCATGGGCAGGGACACCTCCCACCAGCCCAGGTTGCTCCAAGCCCCGTCCAACCTGGCCTTGGACACT
>JAWWEU010000160.1:32428354-32458354 GCA_035583155.1 Acropternis orthonyx
GGGATGGGGCAGCCACAGCTTCTCTGCCCAACCTGTGCCAGGGCCTGCCCACCCTCCCAGCCAGCAATTCCTTCCCACTATCCCATCTAACCCTGCCCTCTGGCAATGGGAGGCCATTCCCCCTTGTCCTGTCACTCCAGGCCCTTGTCCAAAGTGCCTCTTCTTCAGCTCTCCTGGAGCAGGGCAATTAGATCATCCCAAAGCCTTCTCTTCTCCAGGCTGAACAATCCCAATTCTCTCAGCCTTAATTGAGTTGACTCACTGCTTTTATTTAATTCGGAGAGAAAATTACACAAAATTTCATAAACAGCTTGGGGGAAAGACATCATCTTGGTGATCGACTGCATAAAACTTCCTCTCTCTATCTTGCTGATTTAACATGAAAACACTCATCCTTTTCTTCACATCAGTGTAGAGAAGTCACTACAATTTAAGCACCACCCCAAACCTCACATTATATGCTCAAAAGAACTTTTTGTGATTTTATATGGTATTTTTTACAGCTACAGAGCCAGCAAATCTCCTTCTCAGGGGAAAATGATGCACAGCTGATCCTTGCTATGTCACCAGTAGATGTAATTCTAATTATCAGAAACTGAGCAGCCCAGCTCGTGTTTCACACGCAAGGGATGGGTGTTACTCGAGCTCTCCTTACACAACTACACCTCCTCCAGCTTTACACCATGAGCAGAGCACAGCCTACTCTTCTACACAGGCACAGCTGCTGGACTGAACACTGATCACAGCCCTGAGGTGAGCTAAGTTTATTGTCAAAGAAGAATGTGTCAGGATGAAATATTCTTCCTAAATAATTCTGCTAAAGAAAATAGTTACTAGTATTTTTTACTAGAGTACAAGTTGTTTCACACACAGTCAGAATTAATCCTGCAGTAATTATAAGAGAATAAAATGAGAACATGGACACAGTAAGAGAATAAAATGACTATGAGTGCGTTTATGTATCCCACTTTCTTTTAAGGAATCCAGGGGAAAAGAAAGGAGGATCTCTCTGTTCCATCTTTTCCGGGGCAAATAACTTAAGGGAGGAAGGATCTCAAATTCTATCCAAGCCCTTCCTGCTCCTCCTCAAGGAGTTTTGACCATGGGAAGGGGGAGTGAATGACAGCCTTGGTGGTTGCTGGGCCAAGTCCCACGACTTGTCATCAACCTTGGAACAGTCTCAGTTGATCCCACACCTCCTCCAACCTCCTCTGGCCCATGTGAGGGCAGGAAATCACACAGCCACAGGAAACTTCCCATAAACCCACCTATCCAGTTCTGGGCTCCTCAGGACAAGAGAGACATGGAGCTCCTGGAGCGGGTACAATGGAAGGCAGTGAAGCAGACTGGGGACTGGAGCATCCCCCTCATGAGGAAAGGCTAAGGGAGCCAGGGCTGTTGAGCCTCAGGAGGAGACACTGAGAGGGGAAATCATCAATGTGTGTAAATATCTAAAGGGAGGGGGCACAGGATGGACCAGGCTCTGCTCGGGGGTGCCCAGCAATGGGACAAGACGAATGGGCAGGAACTGATGCTCAGGAAGTTCCACCTGAATGTGAGGAAGAGCTTCCCTGTGCAGTGACCGAGCACTGGAACAGATTGCTCAGAGAGGGTGTGGAGTCTTCCTCACTGGAGATACTCCAGAGCCATCTGGACACACTCCTGTGTCACGTGCTCTGGGATGACCCTGCTGGAGCAGGCAGGTGGGACCAGATGAACCATTCTGGTCTTTATCATAGAATTACAGAATATGCTGTGTTGGAAAGGACCCACCAGGATCATCCAGTCCAACCCCTGCCCCTGCACAGACACCCCAACAATCCCACCCTGTCCCTGTCCCGTTGTCTGAACACTCCTGGAGCTCTGGCAGCCTTGGGGCTGTGCCCACTGCCCTGGGGAGCCTGGTCAGTGCCCACCACCCTCTGGGGGAAGAGCCTTTCCCTGAGATCCAACCTAAACCTGCCCTGCCACAGCTTCAGGCCATTCCCTGGGTCTGTCCCTGGTCCCCACGGAGCAGAGATCAGTGCCTGCCTCTCCCGAGGAAGTTGGACCTCCAGTGAGGTCTCCCCTCAGTCTCCCCTTCTCCAGCTGAGCACATCAAGTGCCCTCAGTGTCCTCACACGCCTCCCCTCCAGGCCCTGAACCATCTTTGTGGCCTCTTTTGGACGCTCTCCAATGGCTCAATCTCTCCCTTCCATTGTGTCCCCGCCAAAACTGCCCCACTATTGCAGGAGAGGCCGCCCCAGCGCAGAGCAGAGCGGGACAATCCCCTCCCTGATGTGATGCTGGGCCTGATGCCCCCCAGGACAGGGATGTTCCCGCTGGCTCCAGGGCACTGCTGACTCGAGGCCAAAGGACCACCCACCAGCACACCCAGGGCCCTTCCCCAGCACCTCATTCCCAGCCTGCACACACCGACAGGGCTGACCCGTCCCAGCGCCCTTGTTAAACTTCCAATCTGTGACTCCGTGATTCCCGCGCCCCCTCGCCCTCCCCTCACGGCAGCGGCACCCGCGGGGCTGCGCGGCTGGCCCGGCCCCGCTCCCGGCGGGGCAGCGCGGCCCTCCCGGGCGCTGTGGCTGTGGCTCCCGGCTCCCTGAGGGCAGCGGGGGGAGCAGAGACCGGGGTGGGGCAGGGCCGGGGGGTTGGGGGTGCCCCTTGGGGGTGTGGGGGTGTCACTCACCGCCGCCGCCGCCCCGCGCCGCTCCCGCCGCCCGCCGCCGCCATGCTTGTTGTGCCTCCCCGCCCCGCCCACCGCGGTCTCGCGAGACTCGCGCCGGAGGGGTGGGGGGGGCGGTGGTTCTGACGTCACGGGGGCGGGGGAAGATGGCGGCGGCGGGAGCCCGGCTGAGGGGCTGCGCGAAGGTGACGGGGCAGGGACAGGGACAGGGACAGGGGACAGGGACAGGGGACAGGGACAGGGGGATGCGCCGCGACCCGCCGGGGTACCGGCCCCACCCCCTGTGCCTGCCGGGAGGCCCCGACACCGGGGCTAGGGGGGGGGGTGCCTGGGCAGGGGCGGCTCCGCCGGGCCTGAGGGGCGCTTGGGAAGCGCTTCTCGCCCTCTGCCCCGCGGATTTCTGTACGGAGGGGCGGTGTTGGGCGAGTTGGTGCTGAGGAAGGTTCCCGTGAGCTGGCTTGTGAGGAGGCAGCGCCGTCGCGGCGGCACAGAGGCGCTGAGGTCTCCTTTGTTTGTATATGAGGATGAGGTTTTTCCCCCAGAGGGTGGTGGGCACTGAACAGGCTCCCCAGGGCACGGCCCCAAGGCTGCCGGGGGTTAAGGAATATTTGGACAACGCTCTGATAGACAGGGTGGGATTGTTGGGGCGTCTGTGCAGGGCCGAGAGCTGGTCGGGATGGCCCTGGTGGGTCCCTCCCAGCTCAGGGTATGCTCTGTGATGCTCTAAACACACTTTAGGGGTGATCAAAATGAGCAGAAAACCTGTGTTTGTGCCCACACACACGCTTTGACTGTGCAGGGTGAGAAGACACGCTGGCCTGGGACCTTCTCTGCAGCTCGTGGGTGTGTTGTGTCACTCGAAAGAAATTGAAATTAAAGAAAAGCAACCCCAAAAATGAGGGCAAGCAACTTTCCCAGGATGGAGCTCCTCTGCTGGGAAATAGGAGCTGCCTGGAAGGCAGCTAGGATGGATACAGGGATGGAATTCATCAAGGCAAGCAGAGGGAGCTTAGGAAAACATATTGCTCTGGTCTTTTTCTGTTTTTATCTTAACGCTGCTGCCGGGTACACCGGCATTAAAATCTTGGTTTAGATTGTAAAACAAACAGAAGGAAACCAGGAGAGCAGATCTTTAAAGAGCTGAGGTGGAGGGAAGAATGGAGATAAACAGAAAAATCAATGTTATCGGCAGCCCACAAACCAATTTTCAGATGCGTGTACTGAGCAGGGTGAGCAGTCTGAATCCTGTAGCTGCACAAATCATTACCTACAGAAAAAGAGGAGGAAGAAAAGGGCATGGAAGCAGTATTGAAGGATTTGAGTAACATAGAGGCACTTTATATAACTACCTGAAAGTTCATAATACTGTCTGACTTTTAAGAATAAAAAGGTAAACAATAATCTAGTGACTTGATTATTTCTTTTTAAAAAAATCTAAATGTTGAACTAAAACAACATTTCCACACTGGGCTGTCATTACTCTGCATTACCTGTGAGTTACTACCCTGTGTGTGGGTGTTGCCAGCATTAAGTCCCATCCCTTGGATCCATCCTACTGGTTCCAAGACTTTTCAAGGTAACTTTGTTCGGAATATTCCTTTTGTCCTGCAGCACCATTTCAGTCCTGTATCAAGCAAGGTTTTATCAAACCATGTCTGATAAATGTTTGAACTCTTGTTTCTCCTGCCATGGTCAAACACCCTTTCCCTGCCACTCTCTGGATTGGCTGCAGTGGAGGGACCTCCAGGGGAAAGTGATGGGAAGGAGAGAAAGCCTGAGGTAGTTTTTCAGAAGGGATAGGGAGGGGAAGTGGCTGAAGGGCACAGTTCCTGTGAGTGCTCACTCCCCAAACCTGCAGTACTGGCTGTAACCTGCAGTGACTCCGAGGCTGTTTTGGTGTTTCAAAGCTCCCACGTGCCCGCTGGGCTTTTGGAAGTCACCTCTGCTGGTATCACCCCGTGCCCTTGTACCTGACCTTGCTGAACTGCTGTTAAGCAAGTTTGTCCAGCTTCCCATGGGAGAAAAATCTGTGTGTTTTTTGTGGTCTGCAAGATCTGTCCTTGGTGCTTTGCCTGGAGCAGCATCCTCAGTGTGTGTTTAGTGATGTGGTTGGTAATTCTACATCCCCGTGCCAGGTGCCTTCAAAGGAGTGTAGAGATAATCCCAGAGTTCTGTGAGGGTGTGAGGCACTGGAACAGATTGCCCAGGGAGGCTGTGGCTGCCCCATCCCTGGAAGTGTCCAACACCGGGTTGGATGGGGCTTGGAGCAACTTGGGATAGTGGAAGCTGTCCTTGCCCATGGCAGGGGATGCAGCTGGATCATCTTTAAGGTCCCTGCAACCTTTAACATTCTATGATTCTACTGCCAGTTGTTGTTTCACCAGTACTGGCTTTTTGCTGACTGAACACACCTATTTGCAGCTTTTCAAAAAGTTTTGTACTAAGAAGGCGCTGTGCACTTTCTCTGACAGCTTGTGGTGAAATATTCTCAGTGATTCACCTTATTTATGCCACTATGAAAGAAAACTGCTCTTTTCCTTGTGCTTGGAAATGAATTAGTGGAAGGAGCAGGAAATATGTGTGGTTTGTAGCCCTGTAATTGCTCAGGAAGCACAGTTAATAGATGTGTGTGTGTATACTTAAGTTTTTCCTTCTCAGACCTTGCTAAGAATAGACTTACGCAGGTGGATGTTTGCACACCTGGGTGTCAAGTGACCTCCCCAGAGCTGCATGTTCTGCAAATAATCCATTCCTGACTGGCTGCTTCCAGAAGGGGGTTGCCTTGGATTTTATCTCTAGTAAAACAATGTTTTCTTTATTTTTGTGAAAACTCCAGTGACTTAATCATCATTTAAAAGTGCTGCTCATCCAAACTTTGTAGTCATGAATTAGCCCCGCTAGTCAGTACCAGTGGTGTTAAATGTGAATGAACATTGAATGTTCACAGCAATATTGTTTTCTATATTGCCTCTTGTTACTGTTTGGTGGTTTGTTGTTTTTTTTTTTTGTTCTGTACAACTGTGCTAGAATCAGAGTTTCTTATCATGGTAGGCTTGTCCTTTTTGTCTCTAAGACAGTTTGTATGTCTCTTTTGCATCAGTTCTTCAGCCAGAGAGATGACAAGTGTTGAAAGCCAACACGAAAGAGAGTGAATTATTAGAAGGATCAAAGGAATTATTACTTCCTGACCCCAAAGTTTCTGCTGCTTTTTGAGGAATGCTGCTGTCAATGTGCACTGTGAAACTGCCCTGTGCTCTGCGAGCTAAACAGGCGCCTGGTGGGGGGCACAGCCAGTCGTTCTGCTGCTGTGGGGCTAAGGCTGAGCGCTGCCAAAATGTGTGTTGGCAGGCATGTGCTCTTACATACTTCATGGCACAGCTGTGTCTCCACTGGGGCTTTCTGTTAGCAGTTGTCTTGGTAAGACATTCCTATCTCCACACTTCAGACTGACAGAAATCTGTGGCAAAGATCTGACCTGAAGTCATCAGCCACAGAGCGAGTTGGGTTTGGGGAGCTGTGAGGGCAGAGTCATTGTTCTGTCTTGCCTCTTTGGAGACAGTCAAGCTGTGCTGCTGTTTTCAATCCTGCTTTTCAGGAGTACATTTTGCAGCAGCTTAGCTGCTCTTAGCCCATTACTTTGTGAGCCAGATCATGTCCGTTATGACAACTTCTTTTAAAATCCTAAGAAATTATTCTGTGCTCGGAAAGTATATTGGCCTTCAAACCAAACTTACTTTTCTAAAGCCTGTGAGCTAGTTGAGTAATTGTTTGACTACTAAACACTTTACAGGTTGACAAGGAACCTGTAATGCCTCTGCTCTCTTGGTTGGGTGTAAGTTCTATTTCACAATCATTTACTGAATAAAAGCACTGGGTAAAGTTACGTATTGCTGTCTGTATATAAATCTGTTTGCACGTTCTGTATTTGTTGCCAACAGCTGAAAAGAAATATTCCAGGATTCTTGGCTCCTTGGAGGTTTTCCCCATGTGCCTTTAGATCCTCCAAATCGGAACTCAAGCCGACTCTTTCCAGTGATGGAGTTGTCTGTGCTCCGCTTCACACATTCACCGCAGAGGAGGCAATGCTGAAGAACATGGGTAGCTATTATCTGTGCAGCTAAAATTCAGAAATGTTTAACTAGAAGGGAAGTTTTAGCTTAAAATCTTATTTTCCTCATTTATTTCTATTTGAGTGTTGAGATCATTGTGGGGGGGTTGTGCTTTACACCACCTTTCCCTTGGGGAAAGTCAGGGAACCCATGCATAGCCTGTCAGAAGTACCACATTACTGTAATGTTGATCCCTCAGCAGACTGTTGGAATACTTACACATTTTCTTTCTTCTCTTCATTGCAGTGACAAAGTTTGCTCAGGAACGAGTGGCACCTTTCGTGCAAAAAATGGACGAGAATTCAAAAATGGAAGACTCCATAATACAGGGATTGTTTGAACAAGGGGTCTGCACACTTTTATTGGATCTTTTATTCAGAAAGTAACATCATTTTATGAACCTCTAACTGTGCTCTTTTCAGACTTTTTTTTAGAGATTGAGGGTTATAATTCAAATGAAGTAAGGAATAATTTAAAATTTCAATTTTATCAACAGCAAGGCAACTTTAATTTCATTTATTTTTTACTGCATTATCACTCTCAGTCCTACACAGTAATAATTTTCCATCCCTCCCTCCCCCATACCACATTATTATATATCTTTTACTTCCTTGTCATCCCTCCCTTGCCTCTGTTTTTTAATTGGATAAGCATAATTGGCACAGAGTGCTGGAAATGCCATGACTGATAACTTTTGCTGGAAGAGTATCAGGAGTCCTCTATAGCCTTACTGGGCAACCACAAGGACTTTTGTTGCAGATATCCTGGTGTTCTTTCCTGGATTCAGTTTTAACCTTTCCTGTTGTCAAACCTAAAGCTGATCTTCAAAGATTTTTTCCATCCTAAGCAATTCTGTGAAGAACTGTTAGTTTGGTAATGGTATTGAAGGAAAACAGGTTTGGGGGAAGGATCTGCAAATGCTCACATTCTGTGGTTATTTTAATCTCTTAAGTATCAGCTTGGACTAAAAAGTTGTTGACAGGAGCTAACAGATGGATATATTTGCACCTTTTCCATTTCAGCTGATGAGTATTGAACTTGGGGAAGAATATGGAGGAACTGGAGCTTCATTTTTTTCGATCATATTGGCAGTAGAAGAATTGGCCAAAGTTGATCCAGCTGTGGCTCTCGTATGTGAACTCCAAAACACATTAACAATTAAATTGTTCACCACATATGGAACAGAAGAACAGAAGAGAACTTACCTGCCAAGAGTGGCTAAAGATACAGTGAGTCAAAGTCTGACTTTACTTAACTATTAAAATTAACTTACGGTTTAGTAACGTTATCGGGGAGTTTTTTTCAGTGACAAATATGTGACTGCAGCTCTGGAAAATATGTATGAACTTTGAAACACTGGTTAGAGCTGAGTTCTGTGGTGATATAGACACATCCTGTCATCAGTAGCTGAGAGGTAAAAGTGGAAAGGCACTTATTAGTCTCATTAAAATTTAATTTACTGTGGAAAAGAACTGTAAAGCAATTGACTTTGAGAGATGTGTAATTACATAGTGTTTCTATTCTTAATCTCCGTATCTGAAACTCAGTTACTTTAATGCAATAGGTTGAAATGTTTGAATTTAAGAGAGTTGTCCTTGTTTATAAGCATTTTCCTTACGAAATTTGTTGTTTGTAAACATTAAAATGCTTTTTTTCCCTTCCCTTGACAGCTGGGCAGTTTCTGTCTTTCGGAGGCTGGGTCTGGCAGTGATGCTTTTTCTCTGAAGACTCGGGCTGAGAAGAAAGGAGACTACTATGTTATCAATGGCTCAAAGATGTGGATTAGTTTAGCAGAAGATGCAGGAGTTTTCTTTGTGATGGCAAATACAGATCCGTCCTTAGTGAGTTGCCAAAGAATAGTTGCATTTCGGTAACAGCTGATGATACGTGAAATTATGGATTTCATACTAATAATCTGATGTTAAAGGTTAATATTCTGTGCACCTTCTCCTAGCTGGCAGCAAACCTTTAAAATTATTTCCCAACAAAAATTGAGGACTTGCTGAGCAATTTAATAAATTCCTCCAACCAGGGAAAATAAAAATGTCAGGGTCAGAACTGCTGTGATGAAGAGCACAGCCTGCATTGGTGGTGTTCTGAGTAACAGAAGGACACACAATCTAAGTCTTTCCAGCCCTTCTGAGGGGGAACTAAATTGGCACAGTTGGTTGGAACATGGTACTGATAACACCAGCGTTGCTGATTTGATCCCCATATGGGTCATTCACTTAAGATACTGGACTTGATGATCCTTGTGGGTCCCTTCCAGCTCAGTATATTCTGTAATTCTGTGACTTAACTGACAAGTTGCTGTTGTTAAAAGGCAAAATACAGCTTAAGATACATGCACTGGAAAAATAAAAAGTATCCTGTAGTAGAGTATGTTCAAGTAAAAAATTACCTAGCTGAATATGCATGTGTCAAGTTTTGTCCCCAGCCTGGATATGGGTAATAGATTGAGAAAAGTCAGCTGCAGGCTTTCTGTGCCGATATGGTAATTATCAGAAACAAAATTGTTCAAAACTTTTATTTTTTAAACTCCTTCCAGTATCTTTGTCTTAAAAGTTTAACTTGAAGGTATTTATTTTTAAAATGAATATTTCCTCATTTGACTTAAATAAAAAGAGAGTTTTTTCTTCCATTGTGTTGAACATTATGTTAAACATAATTAGCACCAGACAACAGTGCCAGTACCTTATGTAGTAATACAGTATTAAGCAGGTGTAAAATTTCAGTATTGGGGTGAGATATTTGGACCACTGTTGGATGATATTAACGTAAAAAGCAGTTCTTGATTATTTTTTAATTGCCCCCAGGGATACAGGGGAATTACATGCTTCATAGTAGATCGCAACACAGAGGGACTTCACGTGGGGAAGAAGGAGGACAAGCTGGGAATCAGAGCATCTTCTACCTGCCCAGTAACTTTTGACAACGTGAAGGTATTGTAAGTTCAGCTGTTGAAGCATAAGTTGTGTTTAATTGGAACTTAACCACACATAAGGAAAGAGTGGTAACTAAATTCACTATTTTTTCCCCTTAGACATCATGATGGTTTGGCATATTCTAACTTTTTCCTCCTCATTCTTTCACAGAAGTCTTGAGGGGGTTTGAATCTCTCAAATTTTGATGCGGTTTTTCTCAGTCATCAGTTTATAACCAGGGAATGGTCTAGGCAGATATTATAGGGATCAAATGTCTGGTTTATGTTTTATGCCTTCACTTACGAGGAACATTAAATAAAACATGTGCACTGATTCATCTGTGAACCCTTCAAGCAGTTGCAAAGCAGAACAGAACTGGAATAATGGAGTGGTTTTATTCTTTAGGTTCCTGAGACCAATATCCTGGGACAGGTTGGACAAGGCTATAAGTATGCCATTGGAATGCTCAATACTGGCAGGATAGGAATTGCTGCACAGGTGGGTAATTTGCTTTATTACTGAATGCAGCCAGTTTGAATTGAAATCTATGAAATATTTAAAGCTATTAAGAATAAACGATTTAGAAAATGCTTTATTTGAATCTCAGTTGCCACTAGATGTCACTGTCCCTGTAGCTAAGTTACAGTAAAAATGGGAACAACTGTCAGAGGGAAAATTCTCCTTTGGTGACATAAGCAAAAGATTTAGAAAACCTTAAATGGCAATTAGCTTGCCTGTGGTCGTTAAGTTTTTGCTGCCGAATTATGTCAACGTTCTTATCTTCCATAATGAAAATTTATTTTACACAGAAAACTAGCTTTGGACAATAGAACACACTGAATTGTGTAATATTAATGCTTTCAACTATGATGGTATGGGATTGGGAAATGTGACCGTATGCTACCTGATGTTTTCCCAACAACTAATTTATATTTTAAAATAAAGATGATTTTCTGCAGCAGTTCACTGTTGTGTTTGAAAATTGCACTGTATGGCATCGTAGGGGCAAATATTTACTGACTTTGAATTTATTTCAAAACGTTGTAATTTGGATCTCAGATTGCTGCTGATCTCAATGAAAACCAAGTTCAGCCCTATAATAAAATGACTTATGATAAGCTTTTCTTTTTTTCATTTACTTTTGAAAGTAATTTTTTCTTTGTTCCTACTTTGTTGTGCAATATGTCTGTACTACCAGTCTCCTTTATCTTTTGCCCTAGTTTGCAGACAGAAGAGAAGTAATCATCCTTGTGAAATGTAGACTTTCCATGTGGCAATATAGTATGCTGATAACTGGGCTAACTTTTCCATCATTTCTAAAGATTACCTGTGATTAAACTTGGTCTGATACGGCATTTAAAAAGGGCTGCGGGCCCCATTGTTCCCAAAGATATAAATAATATAGAGGCTCTGGCAGTAAAATACATGGCCTGTATTTTACTCTTAATTACTCCAAGTTACCCCTTAATTAAAAGCTAAGGTCAGGCAGTTGCTATATCTTAGTTACTGCTTTCTTGGCACCTTCAAATTAAGAGAAATGTTCTTGACAAGAACAGCAGCTCTAAAGCCCTGTAGTATTGAGTTTAGTTTTGCAGTAGTAATAGTTTTAAAATATAATGAAGATCTTAAAAAATGTAATTGTGGCTTTGAAAACAGTTTCAGACAGTTTTAGTGCAAGGCACTAAGTTGATGTACTTGGGTCTCCTATGTGAGTTCATATAGGAGTTAACAAAGCTGGTAATGGGGCTGATTAGCATCAGACTGCAATATTTTCTTAGGTTATTTTCCTATGTATCATGTTTTCTTTTCTAAAAACTTACACAATTAAGGAGTAGATATCTGAACCCAGTCAGTCATGCTTGTATCAGCTTAATATGTGAGTCTGTCCAAAAATACCCCTGGACTATTGTACATCATTAAAGGTAGCTTGATTAAGCTGCTTGATGTGACAGCTGACTGGTTTTGTCTTTGTGGAAAGATAAAATTGGTCTAAATTCTTCTACAGTTGCTCTGCAGAGCTGATAAATACTGGAAGGCATGTTAACTCTCCTTCCACTCCACTAATTTTCTAACTTCTGAAGGAAATTGCTAATTCTGGCAGTCTGGTGTCCTCTAGAAAATGAGAAATTATTTTGATTATGAAAATAGCTTTGACTAGTCATTCAAATTATTTTTCCTTTAATAGTGTAGTGTAGATCTATAGATCTTCAGTTTATGGTAATTTTCCCATGTAATTACAAATTTTCCCAGAAACACTTAATATTTGTGCAACCACAGCTGACCCCCAAGTTTTGTTCAAAAATCAGAGGTAGTGTTTTCACAAATATTTGCCTGTGCTAAGAAATGGAACAGGCTAGTTCCTCAGACTCTTTTTTTAAATCGTAACTCACCTCAGTATGGCTAGTAAGTGTGAAATACTGGCTTTTGAGATTCTGTATAGAGCCTTTATTGTATTTTAGATTTGTGTAGGTAGGAAGAAAACTTCACTTTTCTCCTGAATATCAAGCTGCCTGACCAGAAGAAGATCAACTATTACCATCTCCATTAGGTGCATTCAGTTAGTCAGTTTTTCCTGACCATGTTCTTCATTATTTCTTACAGATGTTAGGACTGGCACAGGGTTGTTTTGACCATACAGTACCATATACAAAGGAGAGAGTCCAGTTTGGGAAAAGCGTGTTCGATTTCCAGGTATTTGTTACTGAAAACGTGGGAAGCGCTCTCCAATAAAGTAATGGTTATCACAGTAGTCAGTAAAATAAAATAACATACAAATAATTGAAAACTTAAAAACATTGTTGACATGACTTCTTTGGCTTGATAACTTATTGGCAGCCTCTGAAAATAATACAGGTGGAACTCCCTACTCTTCTGATTTTAATATCACAGTCTGTTGAATATGTTCCAGTTTTTATCCCCTTTCATGAGGTGTGGGGGAAGGCCTTTTTCTGGAGCCACTAGAAATTATAAAAAGATGAGGAAAACTGATTGAATTATTAGATTTCCTGTGCTATACAAAGACATTTAGTTTTCATTATAATATCTGTATCTTACAACGAAAAAGACTCTTTGTTGCAAAAATGATGTATAGTTTAATAAGGAAGATACATAATTGTAATTACTACAGTAATTTTCTCGTTAAAAGAAACCTACATCTCAGCTGAAGAGAAGGAACATTAGCACTACTCATAATTTATGCAAATTTTAGGAAGCACTCAGAGGTACCTAGGAAATGATTGGAACTGCGTCTTTTGAATGGGAAATGGAATTTATAATTGCCAAATCATTTTGGTATTTTGACCTGCATATATATTTCTGCAAATCTGAGGGAACCGTGTTAATGTTCTAATAAGATGAAAGATTTCATTGTGTTTTAGACTACTAAATGTTCATTTTCAATCATCATAATGTTTGGGTCTTCTTAAATAAACCCATTCTTCTGTAACACCTACCGTTTAGATGTGAGCTCCATCACCTTTTTCCTTCCCCTTGAATCCATTCCTCAGTCATGTCCTCTATACCTTCATGCTGCTCCTAACCCTTGCCTTGTGCCTCTGGGACATGGCAAGAAGAAGGTGTCACCTTCCTAGTGCTCCACTTTATTCAAGAGGCACTTGTTTGCAAGTCTTCCTCGGTTAAGCTCATCAGGGAACCGGGCTTGTTATTGTATGAATGTTCTCAATAAACAGCTGCAGAATAAAAACCCAGCTCTGACCTCCCTGTGTCTCTGCAGCGCTGAGGAGGATGTTAAGGTCTGGCTAAAATTATACTCATGGGTGCAAATAGGCACCCCTCCTGTCCAGCCAGTCAGGCAAGAAGTACCCCAGTCCTGAATCCAAGAAAAGGGAAGAAGGAAGTAGAAGTGCAGTTCTGGAAGCACTTCAGTGCCCTCCTAGGGGTTTTCCCATCCTCGGTGTCAATAGATGCAGAGGAACACGGAATTGCCATCCACCTGGACACAGTATTTTCGTTTTAGAGAACAGCTGTGTTCCGGGGTGAAAGGAGTGGTTGTTGCCTGGAACTGCAGTGGAGCTGTGGCTGCTGGCTGTGCGTGTGTGACCCGTGTTGTGCTGGTTGCAGGGGATGCAGCACCAGATAGCGCAGGTGGCCACGCAGCTGGAGGCGGCGCGGCTGCTCACCTACAACGCGGCGCGGCTCGCCGAGACCGGCCGGCCCGTCATCAAGGAAGCCAGCATGGCCAAGTACTACGCTGCTGAGGTAACCTGCAGCTCCTCTGCTCAGTGCCTTCATCTCGCTGCTCTTTGACAGTGTCTGCTGCTACCAAATGTGTAACTTGGAGCTCATCTTTTGCTGTGAAATCTGTGGGTGTACTTTGATCTTGTATGCCCCATCCCTGGAAGTGTCTAAAGCCAGGCTGGACAGGGCTCAGAGCAACGTGGGCTGGTGGAAGGTATCCCTGACCATGGTGGGGGACTGGAATTAGATAATCTTTAAGGTCCCTTCCAACCCAACCCATTCTGTAATTCTGTGGTTCTCAGTCCACGTACAGAATGTAAAGTAATTCACCCTCATGCCTCTAAACAAGTTTTTTAAAACCAAGCAACGACATTAAAAGGGGGAAGTGAATTAATATTTTCACTTCATTTAGAGGGATCTAATTTTCCTCAGAATGCTCTTTTTGTGGTGGGAGAAATGACACTGTGAGAGTTCATTTGTGACCATTTCAGTCCTGCCAGTCACAACTGTGAGTCTTAAAATGCTTCAAGACTGGATGGATCACTTCTGTCTCTGCAGTTGCTCTCTTGCATACCATAGATTGCTAGTCTTTTCCATAGTGCAGCATAGCGCTGTAACACTTAGTGAATTCTTGATGTGCTTTGATTTAGAAGAATGTCTTTGTTATTCTAAAATACCTTGCTGAAGATGAATACAAAAATAGCAACGCTTCTTCTTCTCACCTGTTCTAGTTACTGCTTTATTTGCTGGTTTGTTTTTACTTTGAATAGCTGTAAAGAATAAGTTTTACTCCCACTATCATGAAGTTGAATCCTCTCTGCAACTATTTTCTTAGGTTGCAACACTGACAACTAGTAAATGTATTGAATGGATGGGAGGAGTGGGATTCACAAAAAATTACCCCATAGAAAAGTATTATCGTGACTGCAAGATAGGTGAGTGATAGTTTCTTAAGAAGCATCTCTTGTAGCATTAGTGGTATTAAACTTTGAGGATGAATGACTGGCATTTTTTCAAGGTATTCTTTCCCTAAGACTGCATGAACATGGATCTAAAGGCTCAGATATAAGAATGTAAAACTTTAGGTATAAATACCTAAGGTTAATTACAATGTTTAATTACATACCAATAAAACAGACACAAACACTGTGTCCCATTCTATTAAGAAAACTCCAGTTCAAAAAATTAATATACCCTCTTGGGCTTTTAAGATCTGTGTATGTGGGGTTTTCTTTTCAAGACTTCCTTGTTTACTAGGATAGTCTTTGAACCCAATACTGATATTTTTAACAATATTACCCTCTGGCTTTTATTGTGATAGCATTTGGAACTGCTTAGTTTTTGTTGGCTATTTAGGAATTGCTTTTCAGGAAAATGTCTTGCCATTATGTTGTGTCAGCCAGAAGAATGCTTTACTTGTTGCAAATAATAAAATACAAACATTTATATTTTATAATATTACATATAATTCTGTGCTAGTACCTGCTTAGTAAAGCATCACTTCTTAATTGAAAGTGTTCTAACAGGACTATTAGAATGATATTTTGGTATCTCTTTGTATATTCATTGTGATTTTATAGTCTGCTGATCTATTTTCTTCTGATTTCAGGTACAATATATGAAGGAACCTCAAATATCCAGTTGAGCACCATTGCAAAATTATTAGCACAGGAATACTGAAGCCGTAAGGACTTCTTGGCTGTTAAGGAAAGTGATTCCCCTGAACACTTGTTGTAAATTACCCATTTATTTGTAATTACAAAAAGCATCAACAACATCATAAATAAGAAGACATCATCGCAGATTAAATCATAGGGAAAATGATGAATTCCCCATTTCAGGACAGTGAGTAATTCATGTGAAGTCATGAATTCCACGTTCAGATCCAAATTGTGGGTTAAAAGTATTTCTGCCTGAGAGACTTCCAAGGTAACACATTGGATTTAGTTACCTTGGGCTATGCAAGCAGTGCATCTCCACTTGGAGATTTCACAGTGAAAACAAAGGAAGCCAATTCCTTGGCATGCCTGGTGGGAAGGGTTCTGTTAAGCCACCTGGGAGAAAGGACTCCACACATAGCTGCTGTTTGGATGTGCTGCCCTGTGTTAACATGGAGTAGAGGAGAGCTGTGTGGAGAGAGAGAGAAGTGGTGGTTTCCTCTCTCCCAGCTGTGGAGCTGCTGTAATTGAAGTAATTTTTATAGCAGCCCTTAGTGTGTTCTTAAGGATATCTTTGTAATTAAGCCCTTCCAGCCCCAATTTGTACTCCTGAAAGGTGGATAATATCCACCTCCCTTTCCAGCCTTCTCAGCTCTTAAGGGTTTTAATCTAAGAGGCTATTTATAGTTCTCCTTTCATAAAAGGTTGAGTTGAAATCTTTCTGAAATGGGGTTAAAAAAAGCTCTAGTAGTTCTGCAAAAAGACAGAGGTATAAGCTGGGTAATAGGAGTGCTGTGATACTACCTCACAGTGGCCTTTCCATGTTCAATGGATTTCACAAACATTAATCCTCAGAGCCTTCCTGGGAGTTAGGGAGGCACTATTAATTTGCAGCCTGGAAAACTTGGTCCTGAAGTTAGTGGTTCTCCAGGATAATCTTGCTCCTTTGGAAAGACATAAAGGGGCAGGGGCTTGGCAAGTATTTGCTTTTTTATTCCTCTCTGTTTACTTTAAAATCAGACATTTTATTTACAGCAGAAACCTCTTCAGTGCTGGAGAGCTAATTAACTAATAATCAAGAGATAGGAAGCTTAATATATGAAAAATCATTCTAATTGCTGTAATTGGCAATCTGTTTCAAGTGTTTTGGGGAGGGAAGGATTGGTTTTCTGGTTTTGGCTGACTTAGAAGAATCTCATTTTTAAAGCTTGCTGCTCACTGATGATTCACTTTGAGTGGAGCTTAGAATGTTGCAGGCTGAGACTCCCAAAGGATTTTCTGGCAAAACTAGGGCAAATGACACTTAACAAGTAGAATTTGTAAAACCAGCAAACTGCAGTGCCTTCTACAAAGAAACAAGCAAGGGTGAAAAGCACTGTTAAAAAGTTTTCTGACTTTCTGTCAGCTTCAAAGGGAAATAACTACTTTAGTGAATTAATCCCCTTATATGCACATTTTGCCTGTTGATAGGCAAAGAATTAATGTGGTAATTGTCCTTATGCCAATAAAAAAGCACCTCCTGTGTCGATTTGATCGACAGCTTTGAGATTTTCAAAAATACAAGAGCAGGAGGGTAGATTAGATGGTTTCTGAAGTTTTCTTCTAGCATTATTATTGTTATTTTATTTTTATCACTATTAATGCATTTCAGGTGGTTTGCAGGCTTTCTTTCAGTTGAATTGAATCAGCTGGGGTGATTTAGACTAGAATTAAGACTGCAGACACCACAACAGTTAGCTACAGTTATTCTGTTCAACATAGTCTCCCTGTGAGCCTAAAATTACTATAACCACACTCTAAAATGCTTGAGTTACTGTTGAGTTAACGTGCTGAGTTGTGCTAAGGTGAGGCAGCCCTTGGTTGCTGCTGTTTAACCTGCTTTACTCATGTGAATGTCTGCAGAGACCAGGTTTTGGTTCATAATTTTCACTAGTTCTCCTGGTTCGAGATTCTGCCTTAGCTTGGCTTCTGCAGTTTTGGAGGAGGCTGGGAAGTGAGTGGCAATACTTCACTGACTTCATACAGTGCCAGAAGCAAAGCCTTTATGGAGGAAAGGGTAGAGCTCTTTGAAGGACTGTTAAGGGCTGGATATCCAGGGTTATTTAAAAGGACCGTCTCTTTGGGTAGAACTGTGTCAGGTGTCCATTTGGAAAAATAATCAGGAAAAAATGAAAGTAATGTGGTTCCTTAATTACAGCGTGAACTTGTTGCCTGAGTCCAGGAAACACCCTGAACATCCTCATCAGCTACTCAACAGTTCTTTTCAGAAAAGCAAGGTCAAACTTTCAACTAATGTTACAGCTGTAAATATTTCACATCTCTCAGTCATGTACGCTCTATTTTGTACACAGTTTTGAAAGAAATGTATGTCTTGTATTTGATATTTGTATACAAACTTCTGTGGATGAATACGCGCACAAATCAATTTTAACCTCTGAGTTTCTTTCATTGTTGTTGTAAAAGGCCATGTGGAGAGCATTGGCTGTTCTGGTCATTCATTCTGGGAAGAGGAGTTAACTTAAAAAATCACAGAATGGTTTGAGTTGGAGGGTCCTTAAATCCCATCCAGTCCCACCCCCTGCCATGGGCAGGGACACCTTCCATTAGACCAGGTTGCTCCCAGCCCCTTCCAACCTGGCATTACTTCATCCCCTTAACTCTGATCCCATTGCTGCACTAAACACAGATGTGGGTTTAGTAATGAGAAGTGCTGTGCTGTCATTCAGCAGCTGTTAAGAGCTGCCTTTGCTCCCCAGCCCTTGTTTGGTTTGGGACAGGCATTTATAGATGGTCATAAATTGTATTTCTACATTTGGCACTGTGGGCACAGGCTGCAGGGCTGGTGTTTGGAGTGCTCTGAGGCTTTCTGTGCTAATTACAGGCCTCAAAGCCGCTTTATATACTCAATATGTATTTATATTAGTGAATTTTCCTTTTTTATGCCCTCAGTCAGGCAAGCTGATCTAGTGTGTTTTCCTAGAAGAACATCTTCAGTATGAAACATTGCACATGAGCTTCCCTGGTTTAGAGGAAAATACCTGTATTGAGAATGTATTAAAAAGTGCCTGAATTTGTTTTTTGTCTTGATACAATACCAATCTTGTGTGTCGGGTCATGGTTCTCTAATAATCTGTCATTTAAAATTTTTACCAGATCTTGCAGTTTTTGGACTGGGAGAGAATGAGGGTTATCATCTGTCAGGTTTTTCTAGTTCTGTTCTGGTTTGTGATCAAGGGCTGAGGCAGATTTCCGCAGAAGGGTTTAATCACTACTTGGGAAATGCTCAAATACAACATTTTATATCATGTTTTCGATGCTGTTGTTCTTTCTTCCATGTTTTCTTTTGCCCATACAATGATTGTGTTAGAAAAGACTTATGTGAAATACAGGCTAATTGTTCATTGGGAACCTTTTGCTATGTAAAGACTTTTCTGATTAACATGTTACTGCATTTCCTCATGAAAATCTTTTGGTGAGAGACACATTTCAAGCTTCCTACCAAGTCAGGCTTTGAAAGCAGCTGTCTGACTTCCCTGGGCTTGTGTTGGATATACAAAAGCTGAAGAAATGTTTTTCCTCAGCCCCAGAATGTATTCAGTGAACCAATGTGACAGATCTCCTAAGAGAGTTACGTGTAAGTGGCTACAGCTCCCACAAATACTTCATAAATATTTACCTGTTACATGATCTCTGTGCAAACTGTGGGTGGAGGCACAAATCAAGAGAGGGCTGAGGGACAGATGAATATGTATTGTACAGCTCCCAGAGAACATTCACACAGTTTGTCACGGGGTGTTGGACTGAAATACAGTTGTTGCAGAGTGTTTTGCATGGAATTGTCTTCTCTGGAGTGTCCCAAGTGAGGGGACAGGGCTGGAAGTCTTACTCCTCTGGGATGACTCTCTGGAGCTAGGCAGCGTGGCTGGTTGTACACGCAGGTGACAGCCCTGAGCCCCCACCAGAGACAGCCAGACATGAGTGCAGGGTGAATCCAGGCTGACAAGTGGGATTTACAGCCATTACTTCAGTTAAATATGCCAGTTGGAAGATGAGTTGCTGTAATGAACAAAGTCCAGCTTAGTGGTATTGAAGGAGTCTCTCGTTATCTGATACCAGAGACGTTATTAAGCTGCTTTGAAACTTTGGCGTTTATTATCCTCTGAAAATAATCTGTTCATGTGCAGTAACTGTCTAATATGTGGGGTAACTAGAAATAGCCACTGTGTTTTCTAACAGCTTGTTTCACAAATTCAAATGTTGGTTCATATCGGTGTATTACTGTTCTAAAGAACATGGGGCGTGCAGTGTAATGTTTTTTCTGATGAAATGTTTTAAAATATAAATCAAAAATATGTACGGTCTCAGTAGACAATAATAGCATTTTTATACATTTTGTCTTTCAAGATCATTTGAATTTACATCTGTGCTTTCTGTCTCAGTAGCTGTAGAGCTGCTAATACTGGAGGACTTAGACAAACTAAAAAAAATGTCAAAGTGGCTTCAGTAAAGATCTTAAAAAGCACCTGACAGAAAACTCAGTCCCTATAGCCAAGTAATCAGCACTCTCACATCTGGATTTATTTGATATACACACAGTGAGGACTTATGAACATGCAGGAAAATGTGTTCATTGAGCATTTTGCAGGGATCTGATTCCACCTCTGAGATGACTTTCTCTCCTGGTGTAGAGGAAATAAAGGGAAGAGCAAAACTGGAATGTGATGGGTTCATGTGGAGTTTGACTCTTTGGATGCCCTGGGTTCGATGGATGCTGTTTTGGGAAGTTTCCATTTTGGAGCTTGCAGAAGGACTCTGTTCATAGGACTCCAGGAGCTCTCACAGACATCCAGAGCTGACACTCCCCTGCTCAGGGGGCTGTTCCCTGCCTTTTCTCGGGAACACCTCAAGCAATGACCCACCTGCCCAAGGAGCAGGATCATTTTCTGATCATCCCGTTCATCACATTAAGTTTGACTTGGATAGTTTTGGCCTGAACTGTTTTCCAGGACATGCTGCAAGATTTTCCTATTTGCTAATTTGCATCCTGAAGATGCAAATTAAATGCAAATTTTTCAGTATAACCAGAGCTGTTTTAATTTGAGACTGTGTTGCTGAGTTTAGATGGTGCCCAAACACATGATAATTCCATGTTGGAAAGACATTCACTTCTCTGGATATTTTTTGATTTTCTGTAGAAGGAGTTTGTTAAAAACTTACTTAAAAACAATTGAGGAATAATTCAAAAATTAAAAGTTAAGGTTCAGGAAATGTACTTAAATAGTGAAAAGCTCCATAGAATATATTCTGTCAATGGAGGTGTTGAAGAGAGAGTTGAAACAAAGCAAACTTGATTTAGTGCCAAAGCTGGTGCTGTTTGTTTTGGGAAGGAAACCATCAGACATTCTGTTCCTGAAGGGGAGGATGTTTGCACACCAAATCCAGCGTTTGCCCCAACTGTTCCCATAAGAATTGAGGCAAAGCACTTTTTTCAGCTTAGGTACTTCCAGAACTTCTGAAATGTTTTGTGACTCCCTGTGATGCACTAGAAGATGGTTAATGTGATATGAAGGTTAAGTGTTACAAAGGCTCTATTTCTGTCCATAGCCTTGCTTTCCTCATGTTCAGTGAGAAATTCCTTGTGTTCCACTGTGCAATTTTTGCCAAACACAAACTGTTCTGCTCCCTTCTTAAATTCCTTATTATTTAAGTCTTCTTAGTGTCTGTCCAACCGAGCTTTAAAAGGAAAACCATCTTCCCAGTTTAATTGCAGCAGTGCCTACACTTGATTGATAGGCCAGGCTGTTTTGATTGTTGCTTGAATAATAAAAGCTGGATTCAGCAGGATATTTGTCATAAACTATATTTGACTGCCATGCAGGATTCACAGTTTCCAAGGACCAAAGGAAGGTGCAGCAATAGATCTTCCATTTAGTGCTGGAAGTATTTTAGCTCTACTGTACTTTGACTCCAGTGATCCAATTTGCAGAGATAAACAATTCTCTGGAGGTAATATAGCTTGTCATTATTTAATAATTATTCAAAATGTGCCTTGTTACCCTTGTGTAAGAATCTGGGCTGCAGGAGGGCTGTGGTTGTGCTCTGATTCTTTGGGGGCTGACACAGCACCGGGTTACAGCACCCGATGGTCTGGTGTCTCAGACTATTGTAATTTAATAGCCAACCTTCTCTATCCTGCTGCTTCTATTTAGAAGTGTCCAAAAATCTTTTTTTTTTTTTTTTCTTTAAACTGCAAGAGCCTTCTGGCACTAAATTACATCTATTTCTTGACTGAAACATATCTGCTCTATGCTAACCTCATTATCCAGGAATGATTTCTAGAAGAGGAAGTGAAGAATAATTAAATCATTGCTAACTGAAGGAAATGCTTCGCAGAACTATGCAAATTCCAATTTGGCCAAGATGCTGTGGTTTCATGTTCTATTTCTGGGAAGGGCAGAGGGAGAAACAGTTATTTTTGGAGTTATGGATAGCCAGGTTCTGGCTTCAGTTTTCTCTCTTACCTTGAGCTGAGAGCGTGCAGGAACATCCCTTTTCAGGAGGGAGCACAGCTCCTGCCATCCCCCTGGTACCTGTCCTACTGTAAGAGCTTGTAAATTAAACTTGCCCCCCCCTTGGTGGAAGTGTCCTCTTGTTGAGACCCCTTAAGTGGGGAACTTTCCTCCAAAACTAGGGCTCAGCCCTCACCTGAGCAGTGACTTCTCTGCTGTGCTGGGCTGCCCTGGCACAGGGCTAAGGTAGGAGGGCACAGACCTGCTCCCCCCACTTCTCAACCTGGGATACAGTGCCTGGAATAAAATCAGCATTG
The DNA here is from genome assembly GCA_035583155.1 of Acropternis orthonyx. Taxonomy (NCBI): domain Eukaryota; kingdom Metazoa; phylum Chordata; class Aves; order Passeriformes; family Rhinocryptidae; genus Acropternis; species Acropternis orthonyx. The sequence continues at coordinate 32,450,749 of JAWWEU010000160.1, forward strand.
TATTTTGAAGGTAAAAAATGAGATTGCTGTGTGTGCACTCAGGAGTGCCTGGAGGAGCCCGTGGGCTGGGCACAGCCCTCGTGGGGCTCCAGGGCTCACATCTTTAGGTTTTCTCATTTTTCTATCTGCAAATTCCACTTTTGCAAGGCTTAGGGCAAAAAGAGAGTAAAAAAAACCAAACCACCCCAAACTACTACTAGCACTTTTTACTTGGAAATATTTGCAAACACATTAGTGATGTGTAATTGAATTATTAATTGGGAAAAGTGTAATTAGAGTGCTGGAAGAATGGCTTTGCCATGATCCACAACTTTGGTCTTTCAAGGAGTTGGATTGCTGAAATGAGTTATGCACTCAAGAAATCTACTTAGAATTAACAACATATGTCCTACTTTTCCAGCTTTTCCTTTAGAAGTTACATATTGCAATAATGAAGTGTAAAGAGCAAACTTCAGTGATTTGCAAAAGGTACCAGCCTTGTGCCTTTTCTAAACTGGTTGATTTATGTGCTGTTTGCTGTTTTTGAGAACACAAAACAATTAATTTATGTGTGAAAAGAACAGTGAATTAATCCTAGAGAGCCCTGGAGCCTTTAAAGACCTGAATCATATGTTGAGCTCGTTTAAAACTTGCATAAGAAATTAATGTAGAATAAAGCCCTTTAATTTGAAAAGTGCATCTATAGTAGGTGTCCCTAGGATATCTGCTGGATCATTATTCAGAAAGGTTAAGGAGGACTTTATTTTTTCTTTTCTTTCTTTCTTTTTTATTTTTTTTTATATTCAGTATGTATTTTCCAGTTTGCAGCTCAACGTGGTGCATTTCAACTTATAAAGAGACAGATTTTAAAAAGAAACGGGGAGCTTTTTATTCACCTCCACTTAATTTCCTTGCTGCCTTGCCAGTCCCAGCTTAATGAATGTAATTGCTACCTTTGATGAAAATACTATTATCAAGATCACACATTACATTGGAAAACAGTTTTTCTTTAAACACAGCTACTGCAGTCTCTAATTATGCATGTAACAAGTGGCTCCTGAACAAAAGAGCATGTTGTCTACAATTGCTAGGAATTGGAGCAAGGCAAATTTGAACAAAGAACAGATTAGATTTGCTCCATGCTCCACAAAGCCCATTCCCCTGATTAATTTCCTGCAAAAACTAAAACAATTCTCTCTTAAAAGAAACTAACCCTCATCCCCAGAATGATCCATATGCCATTTGTGTCAATCTATATGATGATAATGGCTACAGATTTAAATTATTAACTATTAGGTGTAGTAAAATAGGAAGGCTCTTTTATAAACTTCCCTTTTCATATGTAAATAAGCAGTACAAGGACTTAAGGAACAAAAAACCCTGACTTTTCTGTGGAAACCAGGAGCAAGAAAGCACCCAGTAACTGAAAGTCTGAATTGTGCATGTATAATCCAATTATTTTGTCAGTCTAGCCTGCGCACAGGCAGTACAGCAGAGAGTCAGGTCTCCTAAAGTCGTGTTGGGTTTCCAAGGATGACACATTTGTGAGGGCTCATTTCCATGTGTGCACCTTTAGGAGAGTGCTTCTGGAAAGGATTTCATTCAATTTTTAAAACTTAACTATTTTGTCAACAGGATTTAATGAGTCCAAATCAGAATTGGGAATACATTTTGCCATTATTCCATGGAAAAGCAGGCAGGTGCAGGTAAAATTTTGAATTAGTCCTTGGCCTCTGATAAAATCCTGTGGGATGGATTGAATTGTAATTTTTTGTATTACTAATCCAAGGAATTAGTCACAGCAGTTTAGAACACAGTGTTATTTTTCACCCCTATTTGTATTGATCCAGGATCCTTAGCCCATTGCACAAGATTCATATAAACCCCATCATCTGGGTAAATGCAAAGAAAGAAGAGTTCTGCTTCGAAGCGTTTGCAGGCTGGGTTAGGAATGGGTGTGGGCTAACATAAACCAATTGCCTAGATTATTTTTTATGGAAAATTAATGAGGACAACCAGTGTACTGGTAAATAATCATCCCTAGCCCTGCATCTTCCCACTTTCAGTGGTGAAAACACTTCGTTCTGAGTGCCAGATTGGTCACATAAGAACTGGTCCTTCAGGGATCCCTGCCAGGATAAATCCAAAGCTCCTTGGTGTGTAATCCACGCTGGGGCCTCAGTTCAGCTACTCTGGGCTTTGGCTCTTTGCAGGGAGGTGTTTCGGGGTGTCCTCTGACGGCCACAGACATGGGTTGTGGTGAACTCTTCCAGTGGCCAAAGCCTTCGGTGCAGTCCATGAGCAGCGAAGGGCTGGAACTGCTGAGCTGTGCTCTCAGTCAACGTGCAGCAAATCATAAGGAGCGGCTTCTCTCCACAAAGGAAAGATAATAACAGGCATGTTGTGTTTGGTGCCAGCAGGGGAAGAAGTGAGGTGGCAGAGTTATGTGCAGCAGCCTACTTTGCACAGAATCTTCCAGTGTCTTTGTGCTCCTGTGAAGTCACTGCAGAGATCAGGGGGACAATCCTGCCACTATTACACCTGTCATTAATCCCTTCTCAGTCCCTAAAGGTGCTTGGTGTGTGGATTATCAGAGTTCTGCGCAACTTGCATTACTTGCTGTTAACACAAAATCTTTAAAATGTACCCTGCAGATAAGGAAGAAGAAGCCCTCATAATTCTCCATGGGGATAGAATTAATCAAGATGTAATTACGACAGCAAATGAAATTACTTAGAACATCATAAAATCCTTGCTCATCTTAGTGCCAGTGTCTTTAAGAAACTGTATATAAGAAAATGTAAGTGCTTTCTGTGGAAATTAAAATAATTTCTGTTTCCAGACACTTTTTCTTGAGTGTTTCAGATCCCGTGGATCTCCTGATGGTGGGACACTGCAGAGCCTGCGCTGGTGGAAAGCTGAGAACAACCCCATGATTTTAAGGCTTCTGACTGCAAATATCAGTGACAAAAAGCAACAGGCCCGTAATCACCACCTGGGGAAGCTGGAGAAGAAAACCAATATATTCAGAAAATCCAGAATTACTTGTGGTTTAGTTCCCTGTCTCCTCTCAAACAAATTGAAAGTAATCTCCTGAGTTTGGGGAAACACATTTGTGCACTCTCCTGAAGAAGTGTTAGGCTGTGAGTTGTTTTCCTTTTAGAAACTAATCTGTTGTTGCCTGCAGTGGGTGTTCACCTCTTGTTTTAATGCAGCGTTAAAGCTGGTTGGGGACATGTGGCACTGGGACAGCAGGAACATTTATCCCTTCATCCCACCATCCCTGCTTAGGTCTCGCATCAGCCAAATTCAGAAGTTTAGCACAACTACTGGTGTAGCCCCCAAATCCATAATCATTCTCCCAGGTGTGATTTGGCACCCAGTAATGCTTTTTTTTTTTTTTTTTAACACAGCCGTTGTCTGGAATAAACATTAATTCACAAACACCCTCAGAGCCCCCAGGGTGGTGGCTGTGTGGGGATGCAGGAGAGATTTCTCTGGGGGTAAGAAGCACCTGATTGCTATGGAGGAGCTCAGCACTGCTTATTTTCGTAGGCAGATCACTCAGAAACTGGAAACTCAAGACCCCAAACCTGCACATGGTGTTACAATGAACGGAAATGAACCAGCCCCACTCCCTGGGCAACCTCTTGTTCCTGCACAGAGTCCTCGGACAGAGGGGAGCGTTGCTCCTTCCCTTTGCATGGGCACACGGGGATGCCTGTGGGGATCACAAACCGGGATCCAACTATTATCCAGGCAGTGATGGGGCAGGGTGGGAGGCTTGGGATGTCCCTTCGAGGGAGAGGGATTTCAATTAGTGGACCAAAGAGGATTGTACCAGCTCAGTCTCCTTCAGCTCCCAAATAACACAGAGAAGGAGGAGGCAGATCTTGCATCTGCATTTAAATAATCCCAGTGCAACTAATCTCTTTGCTTTTGAGCAATCCCAGTCTAAACGCAAAAGGGAAGGAGCACCCAGTGCAAGAGGCTGAAGAGCCACGGAGAGCACTTTGCTGTGCTGGGCTGATGGGGCTGAGCACGGGCCAGCTCGGTTCACCTCAGCCTTTACACACACCAGTCGTTTGTCTCGCGCTCTTCCCTATCCAGATGTATGATCCAGAAAGAAGGAAAAAGTAGTTGAGGTTTAAACTCTTATCACTAAAGTGAGTCTCCCTCTACATTAAAAAACTATCCAGACATTGTAACAGGAATGGGTTCAGTTCTTATGTCATAAATTTGTGTGTGTAGAAAAAAGACTTATCGGCGAATTTAGCAGTATTTTTCGTTGAACTGGCAGTTGCTAACCATTACACCAGTATTTATTTGATTCTTAAAGAGCACAAAAGCATGGACTACAAATAAAGAAGATGGAGTAATAGCTTTTGACTGGACCACTAGCTTTAAACTTGAAATGAAGTGTCCAGTTTTGAGTTACTGTGTCCAAATGCCATTTGTACAGTTTGAAAAGTGGGGGCATTTTTCCAGCTTGTCACTGTTAGCTGTAGTTCATTCCAGTGAATGATATCACTGAAGGAGCAGTTGTTCTGCTATAAGTACTTCACTCATGACTGGAATGTATTAAATGTATTAATCTGTGCCTGAGAGTGTAATTTAGGGAAGCCCTGCATTTGACACATTCTTGTACATCCTTATTTTATTGCCTTATCCTGCAGGTAACAATGTCTCAAAAGCAAAGAGCCTGGATGAAGTTAAAATTACATGTCACCAAATATTATATGCACTTTTTGTCGCTCATTTCGCTGTCAGAATTACAGATTTCCAACAACATTAGTTTAAATATGTTTATGACTTGATTTACACCTCTGATGTCAAAATAAAAGGCCAGGCAGGAATCCAAGGCTTCTAATGAGCTGGGAGGCAAGATGAAGCCATGAAGGGAACGTCCCCAGCCTCACAGCCACATCTTTCATGACAAAACCCTGTCGCAAACGGCACCTGGGCCAACCAAAGATAAAGCGCGAGGGTTGAGTTATCCTGGAGAGTATTTGTCAAACCTGCTTTAAGCCAGCGGAATAAAAATGTATTTTTGCAGCAGGCTTAGACTTTATGTCAACGAAGTGAACCTGTAAAGCATTTATAGCCACCTCGTGACTATTGCCAGTCATAAATTTGAAACGCTCTTAATCCATAGGTGTGTAATTTTGAGGCACTCGAGACTCTCTCACCACCTTCTGTTTTCAATGTAATTATCTTCCATATTGCTGTGGGGAGTTAAGGAAGGACATGATGAGTAGTAACAAATAGCATTTTCTGAACTGTGTTGTGCACCTGTGAAGGGAAACACATGGCTTGCTGCCCAGACCAGGTGTGGCGTTGCAGCCTTGGCTGCTTCAGGTACCTCTGGAGGCTATTGCAGTGTTGTGGTTATCAGCCCTCAATTTGGGGAAATTAAAGCATTTTAAGTAGTTGGGTTGAAAGTACAGTGCCAGTGACTCTGTACTGAAAACTAACTTGCTTCTCATGCCTTCGTGGAGATCATTTAGCAAGCAGTGCATCCCTTATGCTCAAGCCTAAGAAGGAAAGTCTTCCGGGATTTCCCTGAAGAGCTGAACCCTTCGGTGCCAGCACCGCGCTCCGAGCCAGCAACATCTCCTCCAAACACACCGGGCTGCTTTCCTTGCATTGACACCCGTGTCTTCCCTTGTATGCATTTCAAAATAAACCTCCCGAGCTGCCCACAGCTTTTCCTACGGAAAAGCCTTCGCTCCGGAGCGAGGCAATCCATAAACGTAGGGAAGTGGCCCCGCTCCACCTGCAGGCATCGTTAGCTGGCAGTGATGGGGATGATAGAGGAGATGGGACCAGTGGCTGAACTCCGACCTTATCGATCCAGCCACCCCCGCCCAGCTGAGTTGCTGCAGCCCAGTCAGCTGAAAAGGAATTTAAAGGGCAGGCGTTCCCCCCTGCTCGGCCCTCCTGTCATTAATAACGTTTTCATCCATGACAGTGATAAACACGCGGTACTTGAGGGGAGTTTATTAAGGTCAGTCTATAAATAAAAATTAAAATCTAAAAAAATGGGTTTACACAGATGAACAGATGGATGAATAAAGTGATTGGTAAAACAATAAATATGAAAATAGACAGATGGATGAAGTATCTGGCAGTGATTCTCTAAAAGCCCAATGCCTCAAACGCTGGCAATGTTATACCAGACCCTTCTCTCCACTCTGATAAAAAACAGGTTTAATGAAGCTGCTGCAGAACTTATAGGTTTCGGGGATCTATGGCCTGACTAATATTTTGTCATTTAATGCCTATTCTCCAGCCTGATAAAAAGGATTGCAGCCATTTCTCTATGTCAGGTATATAACTGAGTGCTACTAAAATTTAAATGTCTCATCTGTCCTTGGATCTAAATACAGATGGCCTTAAACCTCTGAGTTTTTCTTAATGCAAGATGGTATACAATACCCTGCCTGACTTCTTTTATCATTCTCAGAGAGACAGAGATTTGTATCTTGGTGGAATTCAGGCTACAAGGAAGCAAATATTCTTCTTCGCTTCCAAATTCTGAATATCATTCAGAGAAATAAAGCCAAAAAGCCCGATAACATTTCAGCCCCCATCAGCTGAGGAATGCTGTCAGGTCTTTATGCTTTATAAAATGCGAGTCTACTCGTTTCCAAAATTCCTTGAGAAGCATTTAATGCCTGGCTATCATACAAGTTAAATGATACATTTTCTCCTGAGTTTAGTACTGTTTAAAAGTGAGGAGGAACTGGCAAGGGAGAAGAGTTAATTGCAATTTCATGTGATTTTTGTGTTTGTTTCTGTGCTGGCTCCGTAGGCAGCTGTGACTGAGCAGGAGGAGGCATCATTTAGGCAAACTTGTGCAATCATTAAGGGCAAACGCTTGACTCGGATTCAAGACCACAGGATTTACATTTGCAGCATCTGAAAGAACTTTAATTGTTGCCTCTGATTAAATATTTCAACACCTCTACTTAGACCATGGTGATTATTGATCCGTGATTAGGCCTTCGGTCCTTGGTGGCCCCGCAGAGTCACCTGCAGCATTGCTGGCTGCAAATGAAGATTTTGAGGGCAGAGCGTGAACGTCGGCTCAGGACTCATCCAGCCTGAGCTGGCCATCAATTTCCATTGAAAGCAGCTGCCTGAGTGAAATGGATGGGGAGAGAAGGTGCAGAAGCCACGAGACTCTGCATGATTTGGTCCTCAGGAAGCAATTCAGTCTGGTAATGAAGAGGTGATGGGGCACAAAACCACTGTTAGTTAAATCCAGGTATAAATGGAATAAACCAAGAGTATTGCAGGTCCCTAATGAACAATCAAAAAGGTGGTTAGGATTGCACAGAGCAGCTGCATTGCTTAAAAATAAGCAACAGTTAGGGGAATAATGGCTCTCAGCCAGTTGTCGGGTGGATCTGAATGGCAGGATGGAGAGGAGGCAGAGATCCTTCCGTGAGCTGTCCCCATCCAGCCTGGGACTGAGCTGGCCATAACCTGTGACAGGAGATCCTGGTGTAGTGGCTCTGTCCCCCATGCGCACCAGCAAGATTCCTTCTGCTTAGGGGGAGCACAAGGCAGCCTGGCATTCTGGCCACCAAACCCTGGAGCTGGAGAGTCTCCACAGGCAGCA
>JAWWEU010000160.1:32463354-32467970 GCA_035583155.1 Acropternis orthonyx
ATATCAGCTCTTTAGGCCAGATTCCAGGTCTTGCAGCTACAATTCACGGTGGCAAACACTGCAGCTGGGCTCTTCATTTGAGCCGGCATGGGAGCTTTATCACCCTTGTCCAGTCGGATGCTGCTCCTTATTTGCCAGTCAAGCTAACAGTGATTAAATGGCATTTCTCAGCCTGCAGGTTGGAGCGTTATTAGCTCTTATCCCTAATTGCCATCATTTTGAAAGTGTTCTGAACAGATGGCTCTGAGAGAATAAGAGTGAAAAGAGAGGCTTTCATACCTGTGACCAACAGAAAATAACACTTGCTGGGCTTCCAGCTTGAGCTTGTGGGGTTAAATATGGGGGAAATAGGCCAAATCCCACTCTGGCTCCCCTTGGGAATGGGAACCCTGGGAACCAGGGACACCAGGGGCACTGAGACTGCCCTGGAGTGGGATGAGTTCCCACTCCCTAATGTCTCTTTGCTCCTTCAGTTTCTCTGAACTCCTCTGCCCTGTGTGGTGGCATCATGATGTCAGGGGCCCACTGGGGAAATGGGCACTTCCCTCTGCCTGACCTGGGACGGGGACACAACAAGGAGCTCTGGGGAGTCAGTGGGGCTCCTTGGTGGGGTGTGTAACTCAATGGACCCCCCACCCTTCCTACCTGCCTGGCTGCATCCCATCACCAACACATAAGCACCAGCGCTGCATAGGAAGGGTTTGATCCACCCCAGAGTGCTCCAGGTGGGCAATAGTTACCTGTATTAAATCTTTGCCTTTACAACAATCAAGCTCATTCCTAGATTATGTGCGACAAGGTCTGGGTGCATAAACCCTTAGCACAAAAATTTCTCGTATTTTGCTAACTGCTTAAAAGTATAACTGCAACAGAAAGAAATTGTTCCCGTGACTCATATTTTTCATCATTTGGTCATTAAATAGTGATGGATATAAACCTATAAAGTACCTAAACTGAACCTTTTAACAATCCATGAGCAATACTATCATTTCTTTAATAGAACTCGCTGACCGTGCCTTTCTCAGATGCCATTTGTCATTTTCAGCGTGCAATAATCAATAACTTGGCTTTGAAATAAATAATATAACAGTCACAATATATTATCTTTCAGGCTGGCCTTATACTAACCATAAAACAAGACTTGGAGAGATGAAAACTTTAGGTAAATGCCAAAAATGAAATACCTGAGAGTAGGAGCTAAATGAACAAGAAGCTTTACATCATTTCCCTTCCAAATTCATTTGTACTTCCCTTCCTTTTAGGAAACTGTATCTACTGGCAAAATAAAAAGAATTTGGGATCATCTGATTTCGGGTTTGGGCCACATTCCATCCCCTGGATTCTCTTGCACTGGGGCTGATGCCACGTTGCTCTCCCAGCACTGGGTCAACAAGGCGTGTGAGCAGCAGCATCAGCCTGCTGTGACTCTCCACAGCAATTAAACACATGCTAAGTTTTAAACATATGATTGTTACATGAAAATCAGTAGGGCCCAAAAGCGAGCCTAAATTAAACCTGTTTCTAAACCCAGCTGGAGTTTAGAAAAGCAGCTCCATGATGGGATGGCTGAATCCCACCCAAGCTTTGGGGGCCCTCCCCAAGCCCCCGGAGAACAGGAGGTGTCGTGGGTCCTGAGAGCAGAGTCACACATGGGCGTGGGGGCAGTGCTGGGTGTGGTGGCACGGCCAGATGTCCCTGAGATGTCACCTGGGGAAATCCCCGTGCCATGCAGCCTGCTGGCACAGCATGTGGGGCTGCATCTCATGGGTGCTTTGGAGACAACCTGTTGGAGAACCTAGACATGTCTGTAGACACCAACATAAATCCTGCCTGCCTCCTCTATCACCTTATAAATCCAGCCATATGAGTGGAAAGGACAGGCTGGAGCACTGTAAAACAGGGTACACACAGGATGCAAAAGCAAGCTTAGCTCTGCATTTCCTGCTTTGGCCAAGTCTTGCTCAAATCCCACATACATATTTTCCTTGGTTGAATTTGATTCATGGCCAAAAAGCCTTCTAGAACTCCTGCTCACCCCGGGCTGGTGGTTGATCCCTTCTACCCAAAAGTGAGAGAGGGGAAGAATCCAGACCTTTCTCAGGGTCAGGAGAACAGTCCTGAGAGCAGAAGATGCCCTAAGAGAGTGAAAGTGCAGAACAAAGTTTGCATCAGAGTAAAATCTCCCCGTTCAAACCTTCAGCACCGCTGAAACACACCAGCACTGCTCCTCGTGCCTTGCCCGTGTCCTTCACTCAGGAAGGGAACACTGTTCCTCAGAGGTGACACAGAGGGACGTTTGTACAGCCATGAGCTTCCTCCTGCCCCCGAGCCACGAGGGAGGTGGGCAGGGCAGGGCAGGACAGGGCTGGGCAGCCCAGGCCACCGTGGTCCCCGTCTCGCTCCTTGGGGCTGGATATTTTCTGATTAAGGAGAGAGACACAGGCTCTTGCCTGGAAAACTGGCTTTTAAGCGCTGTTTCAGGACTCCCCGCTGAGCTTCTCGAAGCTTTGGCGAGTCTGAAAGAGCCGGGGAAAAGGGGAAGGCTTTGTGTAAATAAATTCTGGCGGTTCAGCTCTGAGGCGATGTTTTCTCAGCCATCAGCGTAACAGCTTTGGCTGTTCTTTCCAATGGAAAGAGTCCTTTTTGGAAGCTCTCCCAGGCCACAGTGATGCCCCATGGTAGTGTTATGCCCAGCCCTGAAGGAAGGTGCTTCCTGATCATCATAGAGCTTCCCAATAGATCATCCTCTGTCATCCTTGGGTGCTGTTTAACTAAGATTTAGACACAAGCAGCAGAAGCTCCTGTCCTCAGGTCTGAGCAGCACTTCTCACTCTTAAGGTTTGAAATAATGGTAACAATTAAAACCTCACAAGCTCCATGCTAAACCTCTTCCATCCCCTGCCACAGGTGGAATCGATACGGCCCCAGCACACACCGTCCACGTGAGACACTTTGTCTTTACCACCTTTTGGAAGTCACTTAATCACCCTTCCTCACCTGCCCCATCTCGACTGCCAGGTCTGCAGGGCAGAAAGATCTGGAGCAGCAGTGGTTCAGTGCTTCAAGCTCAGGTCCTCGGCTCGACTCCCCAGCAGCTCTTGTAAACACAAATAATTAATTTTACATTGTGTTTTTAAGAACAGGAAAGAGGGAGTTTGAAGGGAGTGATTTAATTTTCTCTTTTACTTTTGAGTAGATTAAAGGCTACAATTAGGGTGACCAATTGGGAGAGGAGAGACAAGAAGGAAACTGTAAGACCTCTGAGGAAAGATAACTGGAGTTAGTAGAGTATTTATTATAAGTAACATCAGCATGTGAATCTAAAAATAGTGTCTCTGATGCTGCGTGTATATGACTGATATTAAAAATGACTGATTTAAAAGAAAGTGCTTCACCCCTGTTGCCAACCAGGAAGGTAGATCTCTAGTATTCTCAGACTTAAATGCTGCCAGTATTTCACGTTAGGATAGTCATAAAGTTAAAGGTTAATAGGCTGTACAAATGACAGAGTTTAAAGGGAAAAATGAAGATGGGAAGATTTCTAGCACTTAGGGAACATTTTAAAATTGAAGCTCCTCTGCCTAATTTAATTTTCCCTATATTCTTTCTCATGCTGTTGATCATTATTGAAAATATTTCTATTTGCATAAGTGATTTCTCCTTCGGTGCCCACCTCCGTTTGCTTTTTGGATCATCATTATTTCCCACAGAATCTGACGAGTCACGTTCCTGCTGCTGCCCTAAGAGCCTGCTGCTGTGGGGAGGGTGAAATTTTAAAGCCACAGCCTCGGAGGGAGGAGGGAGACCCACAGCAAGAGGAAGGCTCTTATTTAATTGCAAGTCATTAGAACTGGCAGGCTGAGGGGAGAGGCAAACACGTGTGTTGCTGGAAATGGGATTTGGCTGTGGTGTTTCAGGTGAGCTCAGCGGCTGTTGTGAGTGGCAGAAGTGTGTTGCTGTGTCAGCCTCAGCCGTGTACACTGCGTTCTCTAATGCTGGAGCTGGAGATTAGAGGCTAGTGGTGAGATTAACGTGACTGAGATAAGTGCTTTACACAGAGACTGCCAGTTATCACATCTGCTTTTTCACTGAGGAAGAAAAATTCTCCCTTGGTTCCTGCGTTGACCTTCCAGAGCAACGGGAAAAGGCTGTGCTTTTTGAGCATCTCTTCTTGTGGCACTTCTGGGGCTGAAACTGCAGCAGAGCATGGCTCTTTGGAATGTGCTATTTCTTGGGTAGCCCAACTGCTCTTCCCTCTGTCCGATCAACTCCTGTTGAGCACAGGAAGATTTAAGGTGGAAGAATCTACTCAAAGTGGTTCTTGCCCCAGTACAACTGCTACACTCATCACAGGGGTGAACTACAATACGTTGTTGGCAATGGGTGAAAACACTTTCCAGTCAATACTTATTCTTACTACTTTCTTCACTCGTGTAGACACCTGACAGCCCACTCCAGTTACCTGTGAATCTGGAATAAATACGGCTGCTGAGCAAAGCCTCCTCCACTCCAGAGCTGAAATGAAACAGAGAAAGGGCCTTGCCTTGATGTTCCCTGCAATATGAATTTTATGCCTTTGCCACAGGACCAGACCTTTGTATCTGCACAGAAACTTC
>JAWWEU010000160.1:32478071-32483071 GCA_035583155.1 Acropternis orthonyx
CAACCCAGCGCCGCGCCGCCTCCCCCCAAGGAGTCCTTCTACATCAAGAACCTGCTCAACGGCGGGCCCCCCAAGGCGCCCCCCAAGCAGCCGCGGGCGCTGTTCGCCCCCTCGGGCAAGGCGGCGGTGGACGGTGCCGGCTTCGCCCTCTCGCAGGTGGGCGACCTCGCCTTCCCCCGCTTCGAGATCCCGGCGCCGCGATTCGCCCTGAGCGCCCACTGCCTGGAGCGCGCCCAGACCTGGTGGTACCCTTACGCCCTGACGCCGGCCGGAGCCCACCTGCCCCGCACCGAAGGTACCGCTCCCCGCAACTTCCTTCCCTCCTTCCCCGGCGGGGCGGCCGCGGCGGGCACCGGGGGCGGTGGGGGGGAAAGCTGTGGGCGGGGGTCCGGCCGGCTCGTCCCGTTTCTTCCGACGGGACGCGGGGGGCCGGGTGGTGAAGGTTTCTCTCTTTGTGTCCCTTATCCCTCCCTCTTCATCCCCCGCTTCGTCCTTCCCATCCAGCCGCAGAGAAATCCCTGCTGAGGGACTCGTCCCCCGCCTCGGGCACCGACCGGGACTCCCCGGAGCCGCTGCTGAAGGCGGAGGGGGAGCAGAAGGATCTGGACTCCAAGAGCCCCGACGAGATCGTGCTGGAGGAGAGCGACTCGGAGGAGGCGAAGAAGGAGGGAGGCGCGGAGGACTGGAAGAAGCGGGAGGAGAGCCCGGAGAAGAAGCCGTGCCGCAAGAAGAAGACGCGCACGGTGTTCAGCCGCAGCCAGGTCTTCCAGCTGGAATCCACCTTCGACATGAAGCGCTACCTGAGCAGCTCGGAGCGGGCCGGCCTGGCCGCCTCCCTCCACCTGACAGAGACCCAGGTGAAGATTTGGTTCCAAAACCGCCGCAACAAGTGGAAGCGGCAGCTGGCGGCCGAGCTGGAGGCGGCCAACCTCAGCCACGCCGCCGCGCAGCGCATCGTCCGCGTCCCCATCCTCTACCACGAGAACTCGGGCGCGGAGGGGAGCGCGGGGGGCGGCGGAGCCCCCGGCGCTCAGCCCCTGCTCACCTTCCCTCACCCCGTCTACTATTCCCACCCCGTGGTCACCTCCGTGCCGCTCCTGCGGCCCGTCTGAGCCCGCCCGCCGCTGCGCGGAGGGGCGCGGAGAGGCGCGCAAGTCACCCGCCCGCTTGTAAGTACTCCAGCCCCTCGTGCGATTCACCCGGCCCGGCGTCTGCGGAGCAGGGATTTTGGGGGAGGAGGTGCGGGAGTGGGGGGACCCCACGGCGGGCGGCGTTAGGAGGAAAGTCACAAAAATCTAGGGGGAAAAAAAAAATAAATGGGGGGAGGGAAAGGAAACCGAGGAAAATGAAAGCGGGAACTTGTAGAGAACCCTGGAGCTGTCACACCTTTTGTAAACGTGGATGAAAACCGCGATGGTCTCTGTGGCTTTATTTTTATTTTTTTAAAAAAAAAAAATTGAAAAAAAAAAAAGGAAAAAAAAAGAAAAAAAAACTAGGGGGAAAAAAAAGGATGATAATAATAAAGAATGATCCCAGGCCACTCCTCGAGATTTGCCAAACGCTAATGGGAAGCTGCATTTCTGTTCCTTTCGGACCTCTCCTGCCTCCAAATAACTGTTCAGGCTTCTTATCCTGTCGTGACTCAAACTTCATCGACCACGACTTTTCATTTAAGCAGACCTTTGCCTCTTTGCTTGCCCACCTTTTGTACCTTTCTGTTTCTGTCACGGGACTTTTACGAGCAAGAAATACAGCCTCAAAGTGAACAGTTAAATACACCCGCACGCTTTGAGTGACTCTTATTTATTATCGTTTATTTAGACATTTTTAATTCTTGTTTATAATTCTTGTTTTCCTAGTTGTCGGGTTGCTTCGGGTTTTTTTTTCCTTGTAAAGTTATTTCGCTATTTTGGGGAGAAAAAAAATCTGTACCCTTTTGCTTTCTTTTGTAATACTAATTATTATTATTATTAATAATATTATTGTACTTTTGAACTGTGCAATATTGTACGATGATTCTTAAAGCACTGCTTTTATTTGAATGGTGAGGAAAGGGTTTTTAGCATTGTAAAACTGCGTTTGTTCATGTTGTATAAAATAAAATAAAAAAGAATTAAAAGTGAAGGAAAGTGAGAAGAGAGGAACAGGGCATGGGAATCAGCATCAGCCTGGCTTATGCGAATAAATAAGGGAGATTCGGTGAGCTGGGCACTTTAAGTGAAGGACAATCAACTTTAGGATAATTTTAATTTATTTGATATGATGTACAGTTTTCTTCTGAAGTCCATTGAGTATGTGGATTTTAATAGGCAGAAATCAAGTGAGGAGTGGACACCTTTAGTCTCTCTCTGTCTTAGTGTCTACTCACCTGTTGTCTGACGATTGTTTGCTGTCTTCCCAAGGGTTTGGGTTGGTTGGTTCCTTTTCCTTATTTTATTTCAAATTTTGTTTCCCCCTTTCAGTTGTACTCTCTGCCCTCTCGCTTTCTGTTAGGGATCGATCCTATTTTTAAAACAGCCTATATTGTTATAAACTTAATGTTGTGGTGGAAAACGAAATCAATAAAACCCGTTCCTTATCATTTTTTAAGTGTGGTTTTGGATGAGAAAAAAAAAAAAAAGATAGAAAAATATAAGCAATTACAACAAATAATAATAAAAAGAAATAAACAAAAAAATAACCCAAGGGTTGTCTGGGAGCGCTGTCGCCCTGCTCGGAGTGCCGGGGCCGCGGCACAGAGCCGCACCTGCCGGGAATCCTTGGAGCGGGTGTCCGGAGGGCCCTCCGACGGGGAGCGGGTCGGGGGCGGGGGGGACCTTTCCCACCTCCGGCGTTGCCGGGATCAGGAGGATCGGTAACCTCGAGCGAGGGGTCGCAGGCTCCCAGGAAGCCCCCCGAGACAGGGGCGGGCCTGGGGGGATCACTTCCCACGGGAGGGCAGCCTCTCCTTCCCGGAGGCTTCCCCTGAACTTCTGGCCGCCCCTTCCTCTGCGCCCCCCCGATACTGCCCTTCCCTTCTCTCCCCTCCTCCGGAGGCCGCCGCAGGGTGTCCAACCCCCCCGGGCTGCGCCCTCTACCCACGGCCGGAGCCGTCACGCGTGTTAATACCCCCGGCAGGGCTATTTGGAGATAGGATCGCTCTCCGCTTCCCGCAGATTGGCCCGAATCGACGTGTTGATAGCGCCGAGGGCAGGATTTCGGGCCAAAGAAATCAAAATAAAACTCAGCGTTGCGAGAAGATAATCCTGCTTTTTCTTTTCGTTTGGGATAAAAACCCTGGCAATGGGTAGTAAATGAAAAATAAACAGAGTTTCGGAGTCAAAATACGGTGCTGGCTGTGTCGCCTACAAACAGAGCGATGCCTTTGCTGTTTGCAGTACCAACTTTGGGACAAGTCGCTTGCAGGCCATTAAAAATATTGTTGTCATAGTAAATAGGTCCTTCCATTTTACAGCGCGGCAGCACGATTTTATCAAACTGCAAGGAAAAAAAGATCGGGTTTTTTTCTGGTTAGTGCCCAGAAAACGATTCCGGACCCTCCCGGCCCTCGCCCAGCCGAGGAAGGAGTCGCTGGATACCCGCGCAGCCCCGGCCCCGCAGCGCGGCCTTTACGTGCGTGCGGGCAGCGGGCATCGATCCCTCCTGCCCGTTTCGGGACTCTCAGGGCCATTTCCCAAGGGAATGATGATCTGGGTGGGGTTGATGGGGGTCTATACGATTTTTTATTTTTAATTAATTGGGGAAAAAAAAAAACAAAAACACCCACCAAGGAAAAAGCCCTAACCAGATTCCAGCTTTTCTGCTTCCCACTGCCCTTGCACACCGCGGCGTCGACAGAAGACACATGCTGTGAAACCGAGCGGGGAAGTTGGGCGGCGGGTCGAGGGCCTGTGAGCCCGGTTCGCTGCCCCCCGAGCCGCCCCTTTCCCACAACCGGGCTTTCCCCACGCACACCCCGGCCAGGAGCGATCCCTCGGAGCGGGATGGGATGCTCCTTTACTGTTCGCATCCGCAGCAAGCCGAGCCTGGCGCTCAGGCTTTTCTCAAGCTTTCAGAAAGTCTCCCCAAACTCCAACCTATCCCTCGGCGCTCCAGCTAAACGGGAAACGAGCGGTTTAATGTCTCTCTTCGAGGAAGATGCCCACCGAGCGAGGGCTCCGCCAGCCCCGACTCTTCCCGCTGCGCTGCGCCGCTCCCGGGCGGGGAGCGCCTGCCTGGAGCGGGACAGGAGAGGGACAGGCTGCTAAGGGAACCCACCCTCCTCCTGGACCTTTGGCCCTGCCTAAAGTTTATGGAGAACCCGCATCACTCTGGGATGAAGTGAAAGCAATCTCTTTGAGTGGTGGGGAAAAAAAGATCATCTTTACAGAAATACAAACTGTTTGGCGGGAGGAGGGTGCGATTGAAACAAAGTTGCTTCGTTCCTCTTAGCTGTTGGCAACTCCGCGGCCACTTCTGTTTACTGCTACAACTCCGCTCGGCAAATCTCTGCCTTTGTTTGCAATTTGAGAGATAACAGGGTTCTTCTCGGCCACTGTTTTGAGCTTGGCTGAACAGAACTAGCTCGATTGTTTGTGGTCGAAACACACATGTATTTCTTTTATTTGGTAGTAAATAGAGGTTTGCTGTGTATAGCAAACAGCGGGGGGAGAGATATAAACTTCCCAGCCACCAGATTTGGAGATTCAGAAGAGATTTGCCTCCCGGAGGGCTGAAGTAGGGACCGAGGGGCGCGGAGCCATTCGGCCCCTCCAGCAGCCGCACGCTCCCGGCGAGCCAAGTTGGGAGGTTGGTATTTTTTTATCCTAATTATTATTGATAAATTTAATTTTTTTTAATCCGAATATTTACAAATTTTCTGGTCCAGGTCCGTGGGAAATGTTTGATTCTGCTGTCAGTGCAGGACGGGCGGCAGAGGTGGGGACACACGGAGCCGCTCTGTGGGAATAATCCCGCTTTAAAATAGTGGTGGGAAACTATGTGGTTTGGGGTTTCTTTTG
>JAWWEU010000160.1:32485571-32490960 GCA_035583155.1 Acropternis orthonyx
AGGAGCCGAGGGCTGGCAGCCCCCAGGGGCCCACCCCGGGGTCGGGCAAGTCCCCCCGACGGCTCTTGCCCGGAGCCCCCTTGCCCCGCTCCCAGCTCGCGGGAGGGGTGCTGGGTCTGGGTGCGGGGCCAGCCGGGGAGGCAGAGCGGGATGAAGGACGATTTCTTAAATTGTATTTCAGTGCGGGGTCTTTCCGGGTTAATGAGCTGACATCATGATTAAAGCTGACCATTTGTAATGTGTCGCGACCCTGTTGAAAAGCACTGAAAAGGTTAATGTGGTAAAACAGGACAGCACCTGCCCCTCAGAGGGAGAGGAGGAGCTGGAACACTTTTCCTAATCAATTAGTCCATTAATGAGTCTATCAAGTAGTTAAGTAGTTAAAGATTATGCCGCTGGTCTGGGTAACAGTCGTCATCTCGCTATACCTAATTATATTATAAGTACTTTATTCAATATACCAGACATAATATGGTGACTCGGAGTTAATGAAAATGTCATTTTAAAACGTCTTGACATTTGTCTCTATTGATTTGTATATTTCCATCTCATTCTTTGCTTTCCCCGATTTGATTTTTTTGAGGGGGGGTATGTTTCTGGAGAGAGAGAACGACCGCAATGGGGAGGGAGAGGAATAAACAGCTGGGGCCGGCAGAGACCCCTCACCCCACACCGCTCGGACAACCTGGGGTTAAAAACCCGGTGCCACGGCCCCTGTCGAGGCCGAAGTTATTGCACCTGGTCGCGGCTGCGATAAAACCCACTCGGATTTCCGAGTTGGAGCAGAGCTCCCCTTTGTGAGGTTCCTTCCGGGCCCTACCGGGGGGGCTGCAACAGCCTGAACGGGGACAGCTGCGGGCTCGGATGCAGCCCCCACCCACGGACACGGGTGTCTGCAGGGGGACGAGGGTCCAGGGAAGGGGTTTATCCCTTCGGAATCGCGACAGTGGGGAGACGCAGGCGGAGCGGGCGGGAGGCTCTGCCTGGGGGCAAGAAGAGTGTGGAATACCTGGTGGGTGACCGGGCTGGTGCCTTCCACACCGGCCCCGTGACCGGGGCTCCTTTCGGCGGCTTCCCCGGGGCGGTAAGCAGCCACCGGTCCCATGCCGGGGAGAGGGAGGCCCCAGCTCCCGGTCCCAGGCAGCCGTCGGGGCTCGGCCTCCGCATGGCTCTCCGGGGAAAGGGAGACCCAGGCCCAAAAAACGCGGGCCTGAAGAGTCCCTCGGGCTCCCAGCCGCGGCTTCGTGCGTTCCCGGAAAGGTGGGGAACCCCGGTGGGGTGCCTGTCCTCGGCCCCTTGCCCCACGTTCCCCTGGGGACGGGTGTGACAGAGCGGCTGCCACCCGCAGGTTTCCCCTTCCAAGGGCAGGAGCGGCGGGGGAAGAGCTGCAGTCGCTGTGATTTATCCCTCCCGAGGGGAAGAGCCCCTGACTCCTGGCTAAGTTTATTTGGAAATGCAGCGGGATGTCCCCTCCTTCCCTGCTCCCCACCGCTACCACACCGTGGAATGAAAATGAGGGAGGCATTTCGTGGGACATTAGTTAGGGGCTGCAGCGCAGCGCAAACCCCGCGTTCTGGAACGTTTCCCAGCGCTGCCGAGCAGGCAACACACCGTGACAGGTTTTTTTCCCTCCTCTAATGAGGAGAAGGGTAAAGATCCCCGGATATGCACAAGGTGTTTATCCCAACATCCCCCGCCCCTCCGGACGGCATAAGCCATTCAGCCCACGTCCCTCTCGGGCTGGAGGGAAGGCGGGCGTCCAGCAGCCCTCCCACGGGGGCGCGGGGTCAGCGTCCCCCCGGGGACCGCGGTGAGGATCCCTCCAGGGTTCCCCCCGGCCCCAGTGCCTCCACCCCAGCCCCCATCATTCCCGTACCCCGCGGGTTTCCAAACTTTCCGTGTCCGCTGCCGCCGTGATTGGCGCGGCGGAGGCCACCTCCATGCAAATGAAGCCCCGCCGCCCGCCGCCCGCAGATCAATAGGGACGCGGGGGAAGGAGCATGCATTCCGCCTGGGCCGGCGCGGGGACAGCCGCCCGCCGCCCGCCCCAAGCGCCCCCCGAAACCAGCCCCCCGACGGCTCCCCGCAGGCTGCCGGGGCACCTCCGCCCCGCGCACCACGAGCCCCTCTAAAGCGACAGCTTCCCTCCTCTGCTTTCTTATGAACCCAGGATGAGCAGCAAAGAAGACCCGAGCAAGTGCTGTCCGGCGGCTGCTCCCATCTCCAGTTTCACCATCCAGTCCATCCTGGGCAGCGGCAGCGCCGAGCCCCCCCGGGAAGCCGGCGGCAGGGCGCCCGCCTGGCCCGCCCGCGCCCGGACCCTCTCCCTCTCCTCGGAGGACGAGGAGCCGGAGGAGAGCTGGAAGCATCGCGGCTGCTTCTGCCCCGAGGCTCAGGGCCCCGCCGAGGCGTGCCACAAGCACCAGTCCCTCAGCTTCACCTGTCTCGGTGAGTACCCGGACGGGACGGGACGGACGGGGCTTGCCGGGAAGGGCCGCGGAGGGCTCGGCCCCGGCCCGGCCCCCGCGGGAAGTGGGAGGGGGGGACATGTCGCACTCTCCCTGCTCTCAGGGCACAGTGTGTTTGCACCGTCCGTGGGTGATGAGGGCAGGAAGGAGATTCAGGAAAAATAGGGTGGGTTTTTTTTTTTTTCTTTCCCACCACACCCGATGTTGATTGCCCCGAGGGATGCGGTGCGATGGATAGTGTTCGTTTCCTTAGATTCTGGTTATTTACAGCGCTCGGGTAAAGGGAAGAACGATGTTTATTTTTTTAACATTAATTCTGAATAAACGGTCTGTGCAATGCCATGCTGTTAAGTAAAATCTGCCAGCTCGTGTCGGATAGGAAGGCTGGCACGCAGCTGCTTTCACTGAGGTGCTCACACCCACCTGTTCGTCCGTCCATCCATCCATGTGAGGAGGGACAGGGATAGCCCTGAAGGGGATGGCTTCCGCCGGCTCCTGTTTTGCTTTCCACAGGGAATCGAGGCGGCGAGTGCCTGCCCGGGGTGTCGCCTCTCTGCTTTTCCGCTCCGTGGCGGGGGGCTCGGTCGTCGGGGGTCCCGGTGCCGGCCGCCGTGCGACCCCCGCGCTGTCGCTCTGTTGCAGGCAGCGCCAAGGGGAGCGGAGCGGCGGCCAGCGGGGAGCGGGGAGTCTTCCTCTCGCCCCCCCAGCAGGACTGTAAGGACGAGAAGGAGAAGCCGCTGGGACCCTCCTCGCCCTCCTGCGGGGACCGACAGCGCGACGGCGGGGACCGGCAGGCCGGCGCCGCCAAGAAGAAGACGCGCACGGTGTTCAGCCGCAGCCAGGTCTATCAGCTGGAGTCCACCTTCGACATGAAGCGCTACCTGAGCAGCTCGGAGCGGGCCTGCCTGGCCTCCAGCCTGCAGCTCACCGAGACCCAGGTGAAGACCTGGTTCCAGAACCGCAGGAACAAGTGGAAACGGCAGCTCTCGGCCGAGCTGGAGGCGGCCAACATGGCCCACGCCTCGGCGCAGACTCTGGTGGGGATGCCGCTGGTGTTCAGAGACAATTCCCTTCTCCGAGTGCCGGTGCCCCGGTCCATCGCCTTCCCCGCTCCTCTCTACTACCCCGGCAGCAACCTCTCGGCCTTACCGCTCTACAACCTCTACAACAAGATCGACTACTGAGCCTCCGCGCCCGCCCCGTCGGGACCGGGACCAGGAACGGGACCAGGACCGGGATCAGGAGCGGGGCTGGGACCGCGGGGGCTCCGTGCGGGGTCTGAGGCCGCCCCCGCGGTGGGGACACAGGAACCGAACTGATGGGAGGGACGGGCGAGCCGGGGTCGCCGGGGGGGCACCCCCTTCCTCTGTCCCCTCCTGCCATCCTGCCACTTGGGGAAAAAAAAAAAAAAAACAAACAACAAACCAACAAATTAATTAATTAAAAAAGCGTTATTTCAGATCTGTAAATATTTTTAAAGAAAAAAGGAAACAAAACAAACAAACAAAATTAAACCGCTTTAAGCCTCGTTTGTAAATCTTTGCCAGCTCGGCCGCGTGTGCCCGAGGCGGGACCCCGGCAAGGGGATAGACGCTCGGGGAGAGCGAGAACGACTTGAAACGCGGAGGGTTTATTTTTACCTAATCCCTGCAATTCTGCCCTTTGTCTCGTTTCCTGCAGGGAACCCCAGGTCCGTCCCCGCGGCCGGCGGAGGGGGCTCGGTGCGCTGCTCTCGGCTTGGGGTGGGGATGGTGATGGCTATTCCCCGGGACTTTTGGGTAGCGGGAACCGTGCTCGTGTTTGTGCGGGGTGTTTCGGTCCCCACGGGGCACCCACGGGCTCGACGGGTCACTCGGGAACTCCCAAATCCCCCAGCAAAGCGGCGACTGAGCCCCGGGGTGGGTGGCACGGCAGCAAAAAGGAGGGCAGCGAGGGAAAACACCCTCCCACCCCGAAAAAAAAAAAAAAAAAAAACCCAAAAAAACCAAACCTCCAAAAAACAACAAAAACACCATAATTAAAATATCCCGGGGGATGAATAACGCGGTGTTCGGCGCGGGGAAAGGGGAGCGCTCTCCTGCGTCCAGGCAGCCCGGGGGGCGGGCGGGAGTTGGGGGTTTCGGGCGGAATAAGTCGTGTTTCGGGTTCCCATCACCAGCCTCATGTGGCTGCACCGCCGGGGCTCCGCCGCCCCGTTTCCAGACGGGGACGGGACGGGGCGGACGGGACCGGCCCCCGCCATCGGCCCCGCCGGACTACAACTCCCGGCGTGCCCCGCGGCGGCGGGGGGGAGGCACGCAGGGCACGCCGCGTCACGCGCGTTCGAACCGGCCAATCGCGGCGGGGCAGCGGCGGCGCGCGCGCGGGCGGCGGCGGCTGAGGCTGAGGCTGAGGCTGAGGTGAGGCCGGGGCCGGGGTAAGGATCGGGATCGGGATTAGGGTCGGGAATGGGACTGGGATCGGGAATACGGCATCCGGACCGGGATTGGGATCCGAACCCGGACCCAGACCTGGGCCCGGACCCTGGGGGCGGCCTCACCCCCCGGTGCGGCCTCGCCGCTCCGGCGCTCCCAGGCCTTGCCCTCACTCTTCCCTCACGCTCATCCCTCACTCTCTGCCCTTCCCGCCCGCAGCGCCTTTCTCATCCCGACGTGCTTCCCCCGGGCCAGGCTGGGAGAGGGACCGACGCCGCCGTGACACCGACAGCCTTCCCTGAGCGCGGAGCAGCGGCAGGAGCTCGTCCAACATGAAGACGGTACTTTAATTTTAATGTTTTCTCGGTAAAAGCGCGTCCCGAGGCGCTCACCGCGGCGTTCTGCTTTGCTGGAGCAGCTCCGTCCGGCGGAGTGACAGAGCTGTGCCAAGAGGGGCTATAAAGGCTCAGATTTTTTACCTGTTCGCTAAAAATGAGCTTCCCCCCC
>JAWWEU010000160.1:32491060-32515494 GCA_035583155.1 Acropternis orthonyx
GGGCTATAAAGGCTCAGATTTTTTACCCGTTCGCTAAAAATTAGCTCCCCCCCCCCCCCTTTTTTTTTCCCCAAACTGAACCCCGTGGCTAAGTCAGAATTGCGGTTTCAGCCTGTAATGTCTTCTTTAAGAGTTATTTCTTGTGGTGCTTCAGAATTTTACCAGCACTTTCGTGTTTGAGGTGGGCAGGACACTTTGGTTCGGAAATCCTGCTTGTGAAGCAGCTGTTTTTGTGGAAGTGCAGAGCTCCTCCCCTGTTTTATTTTAGCACGTGTAAGAGGCAGGATATGTTTCAATTCTGATATTGTGTACGTTGTTCTGGATTAAAGATACCTTTGGGAGATCCTTCCAGGTTTCTGATTTAACTGGCTTTGCTTCCTGGGTTTGCTTTTGGGCTGGTTAATAACATGTACCAGGCTTCAGTTAATACAGTAACTTGTACCTCAAATCCTCATCTTTGTTCTTTGAGTCTTCTGGCACAAGTAAAGCAATTCCATGTCCAGTCTAGTTTTTCTAATTCTGAATTAGGAAATTCAGGTTTTGTGTCTCTATACATCCATCTGATGCAGGTGCTGCTGAATTCCCTGTAGTGTTCCAATGGAAAGATGTGTGGCAAAATCTCTTTTCCCAAGTATTCCCAAAGCAGAGCTGGAAGAAGGGGCTCAGAAAGAAGCTTTTCTATTAAAATGTTCTTTTTTGTTTTCTCCTCACTGCATATTTAAATGGCAGGAATAGCACTTTGTGTTGACACAGTGGGTGGGATTTTTGTTTTTTGAAGGATGTCTTGCAGAGCACCTGCCAAGGCTCCCACTCAGGAAGTGTCTCCAGTGTAAGAATGTGTGTTGCTAACTTTATTACACAACTTGATTGTTTGGTTACTGACAAGCACTGAACTGGAGTCATTGTGCCCTAAATTTGAACCTTGCCCTCTTTCATCTGCTCATTCTCTCCTGATTTATTCTCAGAGGGGTAATCTTACCTCTGCACTTGTACATGCAGATTCAGGAGTGACAGTGTGACACAAAGTCTGAGCTAAATTACTTCTCTGCCCTTTTTGCATAAGGGAAAGGTGCAGTTACTTTTTGAAGCCTTAAAAAAAGTTTTGGTTGTTTTGTTGGTATATGTGTAATGAACAATTTATTTCAGAGCGTTTGTAAGGTCTGAACTGTTTTTCAGCTGAAATTTGAAGTTCATAATCTGTGGTGTCCATGGGTATGGATACAACAAAACTGTGAAGTGGGTGCTGCAGTTGCCTTCAGAGTCATTGATCTGTCATTGAATTGTTGATTTTTTTTGCTAGTCACATCACATTTACATGTTCGCTCTATGTTTCAGCATCCCACAAAGCATAACCTCCCTTTTTTACCTGCCCCTTTGGATTCTAAAAGAGGGGGAAAATTCTTAAAGCTGTTTTGTTGCAAATATTTTATAGCACTCACGGAAACCTAAAGGGTGGAAAGTTGCAGAGAGTGCACAACTGTGTAAAAGATGATCCAGTTGCAATTCTTGAAAGTATATGGCAGTCATACCAAATGAGGAACAGATCAATACTTCTTGGAGTTTTCAAATCAGATTCCTTTCTACTTTGTGTGTTTTTTAAAGTAATTTCTTGATGCTCACAGTAATTTATAAGTATTTAATTTAAACAATACAACCACATACACATTAGAGTGAGGGAAATACATTTGTAAGTAACAATATGTAAGCTTAGAGACAATAATAATGGTAATACTTTTGTCCTGTTTATTCCATGTTATATTTGATATTTAAAAGCTCTCTGTAGGGGAAGGAGTTTATTGACATGTTGGACAGGAGCTGGCATCTTGAATTTTAGAGTTTGTCAGAAATCTGGGTGCTCTGAACTTGTTCTGTGTCAAAGCCAGTAAACTTTTCAGGCCTATTTTGAGCTGCCTTGCAGATGTCTCAGTTTAGCTCACTGACTTGCTGGGCCTGTGCTCTTGTAATCACTAAAATTGTATCTGTGCCTTATTGTCTGCAGATGACGGGATCAAACGAGTTCAAACTAAACCAAACTCCAGATGATGGTATTTCATCGGTCAAATTTAGTCCAAATACATCTCAGTTTCTGCTTGTTTCATCCTGGGACACGACTGTTCGGCTCTATGATGTTCCTGCCAACACCATGAGACTCAAATATCAGCATTCAGGAGCTGTCCTGGACTGTGCTTTTTATGTAAGTGTGTTAGGTTATTTTTAATTATTATTTTACAAACATACAGTGTCCAATGTATGAGAAATTGAAATTAGAGGGAAGGAAAGTGCTACCTGAATTGTAGGCTAAAAAATACTTCTGACCTTTTTTTAATGAGCATCACTCTAGTCCTAAATACAGGTATTTCCTGTGAAGGGGCAGGCACACAAGTAACTCATTCCTGGCACAAGTGGTAGGCTCAAGTAATTGAAGCTGATTTGTGCTGTTTCTGCAATGGTGTGGTTAATTGTGTGTGTGTGTGTTCCTTACAGAGTTGTACTGGTAGGATACAGCCAGAAATCCTTACCCACAGTAAATGCCCATAGCCACTTAGTATTTTTTTTTTTTAACCTTCCCACTCTGGGTTGTTCTGAAATCATGGCATTGTTCCAAGTGAGACATTTAGTAGATACTTGGTATCTCTATTGCACTGGATCTGAAATGTGCTTCAGAATGGTTTAAGTTTATTGGTGCCACTTTTTTGTTTTGCTTTTTTTTTGGTAGAACATATGAAGTAAAAGGTTTCAGTTATAATTTTTTTGCTTTGCATTCTGACATGTCCCCTAGTGATGTGGTCTTGGTGTGTTACTGAGTGTTTTAAGGATCAGTTTAAATTTTTGAGTCTTACGTGTGGTTCTGAAATGGTTTTAGAAGGGTAACATTACAGTTAAATGGCACTTAGGTTGTCAGTCATTTAAAATATTATGTGCTTTCCTCTTACAGGAATTGAAATGATTTGGTATAGCCTCTAAGTGCCTTTTAAATTTTTTTTTTTACTTTTATTTTTAGATTTAGAGCAGATTCATATAGCTCAAAGCACTTGAACATTTTGCAAAGCTTTGTCACCTGCATGTTTAAATCTGGGCCAGATCTTAACCCTTGTGTCTTAATTCCCATCTTCCCCAAGCTGCTGAAAGTTAGTCCTTTATTATGAGCTTGGGAAATGCGGTGTATACAGCAGCCATGGAAAATTGATGCATGTCATAAGGTGAAATCTTATGCTTTATAGGATCCTACCCATGCCTGGAGTGGAGGACTGGATCAGCAATTGAAAATGCATGATTTAAACACGGACCAAGGTGAGCAGATTGAATTCTGAATGGGCTCAACAGCTGGCCTAAGCTTCAGATTTATATACTTACATGGACAGAATCTGTTTAAAGTTCTTCAGATGGGGGATGTTTAAGTATCTGGCAGAATAACCACTGGCCCTAATAAGTACTACCTAAAAGCATGGAATAATCTGGCAGGTTGCCAGAAAGTCTGGTAGATGCTTGTTGTAGGAAGCCTTGAATTGGATTTCTGATAATAATCCTGCTCTGCCATAGGCTGCAGTGTCTCAGTTAGGGGGAATTAGCCAAGCTGAACTAACCCTGAGCATGGTGTTTTTCAAAGGTGTGTGGTTATATGGATATGGATTATGTGGATATATTTAGAATGATCTTTCATGGCAGAGGGTATATAAAGCTTTTGGCCTTGTACTACAGTTTTTTTCTAACAAAACATTGCTTGAAAATGACAGTTCCAGTGCCTTGTTAGTGCAAAACATGCAGCCAGTTTGTCTCACTTTTTGTGCGTGTGTGTGTAGGCGTGTTAAAGAGAAGAGCAAATCTCAGCCAGAGACAAATGTGGTCTCCAGAACCAGCCAATAGCCAGGGCTTGACAAATGAATGTGTGCAGTAATGTTACCAAAAAAATCAAATAACTTGTCTTTAGATGTTTTCTACAAGTGTTTGTTTTAATTTCTTTCTCTTGTCATATTACTATATTAATGTATTATGTGTACAAGCTAAAGTTGCTTTCTGTATTAGTGTATTTGTCAAAGGTGGTGATACCATTTGATACTGGACATGCTTTATACCTCTGAAGATCTCTGTGATTGCCTAAAGTCCTTAACTCCCTTTCATAATCTCAGAAGACATAAGTTTAAATTTAACAATCCTGATCTTTGCCAAAGTTATGCTTCTGAAGGCTGACCTATCCTTAAAGAAACTCCTGGCATAGAAATGTGCCCATGGAATGTCAGAAAATGCTTGTACTGCAGTAGTGTCCTTTTTTATTCTTTATTTCACACATTCTGACTGTTTGCAGGAACAGTAAAGTTACAGTATGTTGTATTTTCTTACAGAAAACCTTGTTGGTGCCCACGATGCTCCCATCAGGTGTGTTGAGTATTGCCCAGAAGTGAATGTCATGGTGACTGGAAGCTGGGATCAGACAGTGAAACTGTGGGATCCCAGAACTCCTTGTAATGCAGGAACCTTCTCTCAACCTGAAAAGGTGTGTGCTGGATGCTGTATTTCAGGGAACATGTGAAATAATGCATCCTGTGACTGTTTAAACATCATACAGGACTCTGAAACTGAATTGAATTAGTGAAGTTATGTTTAATGGGTTTTAAGCTGTGAAACTTGGTATTAGAGGATTGGTATTCAAAAATAGGTTGCAATTTTTAGGTGAAGGCTTTGAGCTTTCCTTGGTAGGAGAGCATAACTTAATTCTTGGTGCTTGTGCTGGACCAGATTCTTATAATTTAAAATAAATTTGAAGGAAAACATGACAAAAACAGCAGCTTGGCTTAATTGTACTATGCACTGTTTATTTCCTTAAATATTAAGATTTTAGGTATATCAGACCCTGGCAGTTCTAGGGTCTGATTGTTTTGGAATGTGCACAGAGATACAGGAGGAGGCCATTTACATTGCCTGAAATAATGATTTGGCTCTTCACTTGTGTTAAAAATTTGAACAGAATTTCTTGTGTTGTGATTTACCAGTGTTATGCCAATGCCTGGTAAATTCTGATATTCTCCCAATACTGAGATCCTCTGTGCTAACGGGAGCCTTAGTGAAATCAGGTAAAATGTGATGTCTTCAGGTCTTTCGAATGGTCGTATGTTGTGTTAATCTTTATTCTGCTTATGGGGGTGTCATTGAAAGAATGAAACAACAGTAATTTCTGTTTTTTTCAGAGACTGCTAAATGCAGGCTGGCTTGGATAATTTTACATATGAATATTTTTTTGCCTGTACCTTTTTAAAATTTCATTTAGCACTGTGACATTGTATTGTCAAGTCCTAATTATGAGCCATCATTACGTTCCCTTTGCCCCTAAATAGCTCTTAGTTTTGTTCCAGCATAGCTGAATCTACTTCTGGCGAGACCTTTGTTCAGAATAAAGTAATTGCATTATTTCTGGTTTTGATTTATAGATGTATGTAGCATGTAAAGAACTGTGATAAATTGCTGACAGAATATCGTATAATGGACAGCCATAGTGAATCAAGCTGCTTATTGGTTCAGCAAGGTTCATTATGTCATTTTTTTAATGCTGCCTTTGATAAATGTGTACACCTACTCAACTGCGTGACAACGGTTTCATTTGATTTATGGTTGTGTGGTGTAGAAAGAATACTCACTATACAGGTGTGACATCAGTTTGTGAAGAAGATTTAAGATATTTAATGTTTATATGCCTTTGTTTCCCTACATGTATACAAACACATTTTATGTAATGTTTATTAATTTTTTGGGATCAATTTTTGCATCAGTAGCAAAGAGAGATTTGAAAAACTGTCTTGTTAAAGTATGTAACTCCTGTTGGCTCAAAGTTTTCTTACTATTTTTAGGCATAATTGGGATCATCAGAAATTTTGGGCAACTCCTATATGAATATTTAAGACTTTTTCTATCTTAAGAGGGAAGCTGAATAATCCCATTTTAGAGCAGGAGTGCAAGCTGAATGGATGAGGATAAGGAAGGTTTTTCTAATCTTTGTATACATATGTATACTTACACATCTGTTGAGGTTTTTTTATTAGAAATTAGCTTTTTTGAAAACATAGCATCTGTAGTAATGAAAAGTTGTGTCTGATATTTCAGTGCAGTCTTACCAGAACCAAATAGCTTTGTTGGGCTAGCAAGTGAAATGAGATGCTTGAGTGAAATTATACAAGCACATGCCAAAAGTGAATGGATTCCTTCTGGCAGGATACCAGATCTCTTACACTTGATTCTTGATCTGAGGAATATACGGTGTCTGTTTCCTGTGTATTTATCTGCATTAGATCACTTTGGAAAAAGCTCATGCCCATAGTTTGCTCTTGTGAGCAGCTCAGTGACAGCTGTAGGTGCCTGGATTCCATCTTGCTTGTGTAGCATCAACTTGGAATTCGTTTGATAACACGATGCTTTTGACTAAACCTCTTTTTCTTTTATTTAAACACATTTCCAGATTAACTGAATCCCAAATAACAGTTGGAAATAGCAATTCATACTGTGAATATTTTCATGAGAAATTTAAGCCAAAATGAGAACCTCTGGACCAATTTTTGGAGTGGAAATTCCAAGCCATAGTCCTTTTTAGTATGTCAAGCATATCGCTTTCTTACATTTCACTCACTTTTATTAAAGTATACAAAGTACTGTTTTTTTAATGATTTCTTGGTAGTTTATTTCACTTCTTAACATGAAGCTTAACTTGAAGTATTCAGTTTAAAAAGAAAGGTGGAGGAAAACAGAAGAAAATGTGTGCTGTGGTATTTTAGGACTAACCTGCAGGATCCTGAACTGGCAGTGGGAATGCAAACTGCATACCAAGCAGAGATGAATTCCCATATCCATGCTCTTCCCTTCCTGCTCCTTTGTATTGGTTTTCCTTTTAGCATTACATTCAATAAATTTAATGCTTGAAATAGTTTTTTAAATGCTAAATCAGTGTGTTCTCACAAACCAGCTGCATGCTGCTGCTGTTTATCCCAAATTTGAGTTCTGAATTAAAGCTGAAAGGAGTTCTCTGGCTAAAAACTTCATTGTAACACCACCTGTCCTGCTACTGCTTATTGCTGATGGTTTATTTTGTACAAAGAGCAGTGGATATCCAGGTTGATGAGTGTGTTAAATATTGTCAATATTTTTTTAAAGGTCTACACGCTGTCTGTGTCTGGGGACAGACTGATCGTGGGGACGGCGGGTCGGAGGGTGCTGGTGTGGGATTTACGGAACATGGGCTACGTTCAGCAGCGGAGGGAATCCAGCCTCAAATACCAGACCCGCTGCATCAGAGCATTCCCCAATAAACAGGTATGGCAGCCATGGCAGGAAGTCTGTTCTTGCTGGGTATTCTTTGGGGAAATGGGAGCTTAGTTTTCAAGTTTTCTGCATCTTTCGTTTTTAAAAAATCTGTGGATTTTCAAAGTTTTGTAATCAAACTGGGAGGGAGGGAGCTTCCTGTTGCAGGTTAATTCTTTTTAATAGCACAACCTAGGAATATTTACCACTGACTTACCAGTTTTTTCTCCTTTTTTAAAAATATGTTTACTGCATCACAATACTGACATGTAATTAAAACCCAACATACACACAGACCCCTCCCTCCAAGTTGCAGTAGAAGAGAGAAAGCCAGAATTGGTGGTCCCTCAGCAGCCTTTATGCTTTGTGGCTGTGGGTTCTTCAACAGTCTGTGAACAGGGGCAGGATTAAAACTACATGAATGTCGTTTATATCTTTTTCTTTCTTTTTTATCTCTGAGTCTGTGGCATGTACTCAAGAACCCCTGCTCCATTATCCAGGGGAATTGTACAATTTAGGTGATCATACAGCTGTTCTGTGGAAGTTAACGTGGTGTGTCTGTGGTATTTCTTTGTGAAGTAAAGCAAGAAGATTGGCTTTTTCTGCCAAACTAATTTGGAAGGGAATTTTCCCCCGTGTACAAAGTGATAGTACAGGAATTGCAAGACCT
Organism: Acropternis orthonyx; assembly: GCA_035583155.1. Classification (NCBI taxonomy): domain Eukaryota; kingdom Metazoa; phylum Chordata; class Aves; order Passeriformes; family Rhinocryptidae; genus Acropternis; species Acropternis orthonyx. The sequence goes on from JAWWEU010000160.1 coordinate 32,499,012, forward strand.
AGTTACTTGTTCTTGAACTGGCATGAATGCTTTGTCCATTTGCTGTTCTAGTTATAGTAAAACAAGCTGATCTTCCAGATTGTATTGTATTATAGATTTTAAAGAACCTTGCTATAGCTAGGTATCATTGCAGTCCTATTTCTGAAAAGATCTATTATGGACTTAACTCAGAAGTGATAATAAAAGCATCTCAGGTTGCTCTAAGTCAGGACTGTAATTAACTGGATAAGTGAACACAACTTGTAATCAAGTTTCACTGAAAATACTGTTTCAGCTTGAGTGTTTAGTTGTTAGTATAAAGCTCTGAACTAATTTTAATATAATTCTGAAACTAAATAGTCCTGCGAATATCTCTGATATTCCGGGTATTTAGGCCCTGGGGGATAGGTGAGCAAATGCAAGGTGTTCTCAACTGTTAACACTTTTTTGCACAAACACGAGCTTGTGTTTGGACCTGCTGAGGTAATTACAGGTCTCCGTGTCAGCTTAAAACTGTGTTGCAATGAGACTCTCTCTCTGAAAGGTTTTTCTGCCTTACTGCTTTCTTAGGATATAGAGGGGTATGAGATAAAACTGTATTTCAGTCTTTTCTCCAGTTGTGAGCTTCTAAAATGTGTACCTTTGGTTTTTTGTTTCTTTCTTTGTTGATTTTTTTTTTTTGGTAGGGTTATGTTTTAAGTTCTATTGAAGGTCGTGTTGCAGTGGAATATTTGGATCCAAGTCCAGAAATCCAGAAGAAGAAATATGCATTCAAATGTCACCGTTTGAAGGAAAATAACATTGAGCAGATTTACCCAGTTAATGCCATTTCTTTCCATAATGTCCACAACACCTTTGCTACAGGTAGAGTAGATACTCAGTTTTTTTCCTGACACTTGCATCACTTCCTTTAGTTTTGTTGTGAACTGATCAGTCTTCACTTCATATGCCCTAAATTGTGTTTCTTGGTATGAGCAGAGTTTTAAAACTATTTGATGCAGTGAGATTTAACTGCTTTAACAGGGATTTTGGGAAATGCTCATTGTGCTCTTTACTGAATGAATCAACTGTATAACCCTGTGTTTTTAATGACAAAGTAATTATGAGTAGTTTTCTTTTTTCCTTCTTTCCTGTTCTGTGCTGTATCTCTTCAGTATTTTTCCCCTCCCCAGTTACGATTTACAGACTTTTTTTTAAAAATTGATTTGCAGGAGGTTCTGATGGGTTTGTGAATATCTGGGATCCGTTCAATAAGAAGCGGCTGTGCCAGTTCCATCGGTATCCCACCAGCATAGCATCCCTTGCCTTCAGCAATGATGGAACTACCCTGGCAATAGCTTCTTCCTACATGTACGAAATGGATGACATCGAGCACCCCGAAGATGGGATCTATATTCGCCAAGTGACAGATGCAGAAACAAAACCCAAGTGAGTGTGCTCTGCCCGGACTTGAGGCTTTCTGAGCATTCATCCCAAGATTTATTAATTTTCCTAAATTCATGAATAGCATTATTGATGGCAGCAGATAGTGCAGCTTGACAGTAGGGCTGGGTTTGATTTTATCTCGTTTGCCCAAGCTTTCAATATCCGTAGGTTGATAGACGTCTGATGGATAAAATTGTGCCTGGTTGTTTAGTAGGAGAAGGATGTCAAACCCCTTATCCTCTTTCAATAGGAGCTATTATATGAAGCTGTGGAGTTATTCTGAGCTCATTGCTTCAGGAATTAAGTGAAGAATTCAAGAATAATTTATTTGAGTAAACGTTACTGTGTTTGGATATGTAAAACTTGGAATTAATGAAAGTTTTCACACTGAGCATGCCCCCAGCTGTCACAGGGAGCAGTGAATTCAGACACTGTTCTAGGAATGTTGTGTACAATCAAGGAAAGCTCTCTCAGTTCCTGTGTACTGGAGTTTGCTGCAGCCCTCTGATAACACACTCTTCTGTCATTGTTGCTGTCAAAATGGGGCAAACTGATTGATGGAGGTAAAAGATTCTTGTTAAACTCGCTTTGGCATGAATGTTACATAGAAAAATTGCCATCACTGCAGAATTGTGTGCTCTTAATGATGCCAGCACAGGAGCAGTTGGCTTTATTTTCAGATTCCTGTAGTTTATTACTGCTCATTTTTTTTCTTTTCTGGTACTCAAACTGTCTTACACCTTATCAGGTTGTCTCCATTATTTAAAGTAGCTGTGTAAATACATCAAAGTTCTTGAGTTTAAAACCTCGAGACCTTTTCCCCCACTCCCTCAAGTGACTTCTCTATTGCTTTGGAGCAACCATTTTATACCTGTGGAGATGAGGTATTAATGATCTGTAACTTCCACATCTCTCACTTGTGTTCAAATAATTTTGATACTCATGGAAAAATAAAGCCAGAACTATTCAAGTATTTATTTCCTCAAGTGGAAAAATAAAAATCCAAATATGATAATTCAAATTTATTTTTAAAATCGGATTGCACTTGTTGCATAAGTTTATTATTTTTTTAAAAACGGTGGTAAAAGAATACTTGCTGCTATTTGTTTTGTCATAGTAAGAGCTGCTTTCAGTTATTTTTGTTCATTGCTAGTTATGGTTGCTAATTCTGTAGATGCTTCATTGTGCCTTATGAGGAGGTTAATCTACAATTAAACAATATTTCCTCTTGGCCCTCCATTAGTTTCTGAAACAGATGGTTCATCATTTCCTGGGCTGTTAAACACAGCAAGGTTAAGGTTAGACTCTTGGGAATCAGCTAGTTTTGAATCTTATTAGGCTGTAGAAGGAAAACTAATAAGAATACTCCTTAATATCATTTTGTGACTCTAAACAATTATTTATTAGCAAACAATTGATCCCAGAAGGGCAAATTGTTTGAGTCAGTAATGAGCTGAGAAAAGACAGAGCATATCTGTGTATTTGGAAAATAATTGTAACGTAATTGCAATGCATTTAGACAGGCATCTTTTTGGACCTGTTTCTATCTTTAAATGAATTTCTGAAAACATTAACGAGGTTTATATGCTTTTCTGACATTTACAAGTTGCTTGTGCCAACCTTAGGGCACTAAGAAGGATGGGTATAGTTCAGTGTTACAGTAGTGTGAGTCATCGGTGGTTTATTCTAAAAATAAGTGATTTAGAACAGAAGACTAATTGTTGTTTCTTAGTGATCTTTTTGCATATTAATTTGAATCACTTTGCATTTCTGCTCAATGAATTCTTAAATGGCTCAAGATGGTGCCGTATTACAGAAAGAAGACTTGGCAAGAGCAGCTTTTTGATCACTAAATTGTTACATGTTTATCTTGACACAATGAAAGTGTTCTTTCTACAATTTTCTGCTTTTATAGGATGTTGAATATTCTACCTGCTTATGAGTCCTCTAAATATCACTTCCTAAAATAGAGTTTATTTATTTCAGGTCTACATAGACTCCTGATGATACTACTTCTCTTCAGATATGCTGACCTGTTCCTAACAAGGCTAAACTAAAACAGCAGAAGTGAGAAGAACAATCTTTGTACTCACGTTATTTTTTAAAGGAAGAAATACTTGTTTGTTTATTGTAGTTTGTCTTAATCTGTCCTTACCTGCTTATAATGTTAGTGAAACTGTTTTCTTTAGCTGCTGTCTGGAGCTGAATTAGTTCAGTCTTGTAGGCAACTTTTATGAAAACTTACCACTTCTTTTAGTATTTGATTATGAAAACTTTCACTGCTTTCTTATTTGTTCAATAAATATCCAGAGGTTTTGGAAAACAAATACTTTGTGTAACAGCCTTTACTGATTGTGAAACAAACGTTGAGACCAAACCCTTAAATTGCAGGAGGTCTTGAGTTCTAGATCTTCCTGCTGGAAAATTTCAGAACCTCCTGTCTTTTTCCAGGGAGATGAGCTGGGTATTTCTTCATTCTCTGGGGACCTAGGTAGTATTTTCACAGGCTTGTAAGAACCTAAAGTTACATGAGGTGGGCTTGTTTATGTGAGCTTGATTCTTGTTACTGGAGAATCATTAACTCTTTCTGGAGGAAAGAACTTGAACACATGGTTCTCTGTTTTTTTTCCACATTCTGCATAAAAGCCCCAAATTAATGATATTTAGGAAGGACTGAGGATAGAAGGGAGTAAATGTAGAGTTTCAGCCTATGGCTGAGTGATCTGCTCCAAGTTTTCAGACTAGCCTGGTAGCCTGGGTTTTATGGTGTAACAGAAGTGGAAAGGTAGATAAGAGGTTTCCCCAAAGGAAAATGTCATTCTGGCTACCAAATCCCATGAAAATGTGCTTTTTCTCTGCATGTCTTGTTTGCTTTATTGCTAAGAAGTCTAATCCGTAATCAAATTTTGTATTGACTTCTTGAGGTGAGGATTTTGAGTAGGGGATGCGTGCGAGAAGGTGCTTGAACTTGGACAAATTAAACATTTCTTAGGAAAGTAGCATTAGGAAAACAATGTAGACACTTATGTGTTTTGGGTTTTTTCTGAACAGGAATTCAGATCTGATGAAGAGATTAAACCTGTAAATCTGATATATATTTTCAATGTTGGACATTCCTTACTGGTTTGTGGAAATAAAAAGAAATGCTTTCTGGTTAGTACCACCACTAAAAGCTGTCTCACCCAACTCTCTTTGCAGAGGAGACTCAGACTGCTCTCATCAGTACCTGGTATCAAGTGTTTGAGTAGTACTTAATACTTAAGTATTCACTTTGTAGTAAGTAGGAAGGAGGGACAAAACAAAACTGAGGCTTAACCAACATGATTGAGGTGTGGATATTTTGAATTGGTGATTGGATTCATACTTTACTTCCAACTTCTTCCAGTCTATCAGTGTCTGTGTAGGCAGTGGGAGTACTTTATTACCTCTAAGAAAACAAACTTGCTGACAACAGGAATAGTAACCAGTCATTCCAGAGAAGGTGGTGATGGAGAGGAAACAGCTCTGTGTGTGCAGAAAGCCAACAAACTTGAGCTGTTACCAGGCAGACATGGTAAATGAGTTGTATATGGAATACTTTGTAGTTTGTCATGAGCTAGATGTAGTTTCTTTGATAATATAAACTGGTTTTGATAGATTTGGAAAAAGTAAACATCCTCCTGAGTTAAACATGAATAATGCCCTCACCACAGTGTCATGCGGTCTCTGTTCTGTGTGCACCATCCCTATTCTTGCAGTTTTAATTGGCTTTTTTGCATTGAGGATACATGGCTGATGTTGGGCAGAGGTTGAACTTTGCGTCAGCTTAGGAAGTGATGACACTTTGGAGTTTTTATTTTCTTTTGAGGGCTACATTGATAAATGGGAGGTAAAGGTTTCTGTGAGAGTGACCAGCAAAGCACTAGTAAGCTAAATCCCTAATCTGGGGGATAACTGTAGGCTGAAACAGCAGACTTTGTGTTAAGGACACTGTCGCATGTTCCAGGATCCCATACCACAGTGTGTGTGTGCAGAGCAAACATACACAGTATCTGTTGTTTCTCCATCTCTTCTCTGCTTAAAGTGTATAGTAAAAAATGCAGGATTGAGCTCATAAATTAATTGTTACTTGAAAGCACAGCAGTGACCTTGCTTGTGGAAAAAACAGAGCTGAAGTGAAGGATGTGTCCAAATAAAAAACGTGTGAAGACAGAATTAGGCTGAGTCTAATGAAAGGTGGTTTAGTGATGTGGAGAAAGGGACATGTGAAATGGAGAGAGGACAGAATGGGGAGTTAGGAGTTTAGAACCGTGGGGAACAAAGTGAAATGAGCTAGAGAACAGAGAGGGAAACAAACACGGGAATTCAAAATTGTTTGGTTAACAAAGTAAATATATGACCTGGAAATGATGCCACCTGTGCAACTTCCCCTGGTAAGTAACAGGGGAGAAAGCCTGTTAATGCTTGATGTGCTGAGACCTGCATATTTCAGTAGACAAAGGTAGGCCCAAGATATGTAGGAGAGAATGGATTGGACTTACTAGTTCTACTTTGACATAAAAATGATAGGAAAATTCCTTGAGGTGTAGTGGTGTTTTATGTAAATGCTTAAAACAAACAAGAGTCTGTAAAAAACAGTGAGATGACCAGGTATGGTGGAGAAAATGAATGTTGGTCAGGACTGTGTCCATGTGTTGGGCATGAATATCACAATGTGCAGTTGAAATACAGATCTGTCTTTTACAAGATTAGTCTTCCTTTTATTAGCTCTCTTTTGAAAATGCAGGTCAAGACAGAGGTTCATATGCTGGAAAAATGAAACAAGCTTTTTCTGACCTATATAACAAGCAGCTGAACAAAGAATACACTGACTCTTGATAGAGGAATTGAGATCTAAAAAAGCTCCTTAAGTCCCTGCTTTTTGACTGGTGTTGAGGGCTGTGGAGAAAACATGGAGCCCCAGCCATCATTCTAATGGAGTCAGCAATCACCACTGACTGCTTGCAGGAACGAATAGCACGGGTTGTCTCTCACAAGAGCCTCATAACACCACGGTATTAGAAGCCAAGTGGCACCTGTGCCCTGAATGTCACAAAAGCAGGCTGGTAAGTACTTCTTTCTCTTGGCCAGTACTTCAGAATAATCAGTGTGTGGTTACTGCATGCAGGTCTGGAGCTCTGCTGCATCTCAGGTGTGATGTTTTGTGCTGCTGCTGCAGCAATTATAATAAATGTATATTAAAAAAATGTGTCTCTAGGTGGGTGTTTTCCCAGGCAAAACCAGTCCTTGCTCTGAGGTCAGAGCTGAACTCTGAGCCCCCAGCAAAGACCGAAGTGATGCCATCAAGAGTGGCATTACAAAGCTGTGTAGGTATTACGAGTTCCGTCTTCCTTACCTGTCTCACACTTTTGTAGGTGTCCAGTAGTTTTTCCTGCCTTGAAGATGAAAGATTTTCTGCAGCTGGAGTCACATAGTTTCTAAGTTCAGCAGCAATTCCTCTGGTGCCTGTTAAGATAGGTGCCTAAAACTGGGTGTCTCTGCTGTGGGGTACTCTTGCAAATTTGGCCTAAATGACACGTCCCCCATCAGGGATTGGTGTCAGTGATCTGGAGCAGAACCCTTTTCTCTGGGCTAGCAAACATCTGTTATGGTGATTACCCCATTAGCTGCTTTCATGTGATTCAGTACAATCACAGCCACAACACTAGGAATTTTTTAGTCGGTATGCAACTGATATAACCTCTGCTCCCCCAGCAATGTGACATTTGCTCTGAGGAGTGTCAGGATTCTTTGTTTAAAATTCATTTAGAATGTAGAATTTAGCAATGAAAAGTCAAACACAGGATTTGCCCAGATATTCTTAAAACTGATGTGCTGAAGGCACTCTCTGTGAAATATGTCTTTTTTCCTAAGGCTGTATGTGCTGCAGTTTTTCACTGTATCACACATTTTCCTATAGCATGAAAAGCCCATATGAATGTGCTAACACATGATAGCAACATGGGGGAGGTAATAGGTCTTCAGAGTCTCCTGTGATTACCTGCAAAGTGGAAGGGAATAAACTGTTCTCCATGTCCACTGGGAGGAGGCATAATGAGCTTAAATTGCAGCAGAGATTAGTGTAGACATTAGGAAAAACTTTCTAAGTGTAAGGATGGTTAAGCCCAGGAATAAATGGCCTGGGGAAGCTGCTGCGTCTCCATCTGTGGAATTTCTCAAGCACAGGTTAGACCAGTATGTGCCAGGCGTGGTGGGGATTAAACTGGTTCCATCTTTGGGCAGGAAAGGTAAAGCAGAACTGATTGTACTCGGGGTTGTTACACTGCTCAGTTGGGCTCTGATCATTCGTTCACCCGGCGTTGCTCCTGCTGCAGCCAATAAATATTGGTAACCAAGGTAGGGATTCCTGTTTATTTCAATAGTTTCATTCTTAGACAGGCTTTTAAACACCACCATTAACACACTTGTTTCAGCCCCTGCTTTGCAGCTTCCCATGTCAGTGTGACCTGGCCCACCAGAGCTGGCAGCAGGGGAGCAGCCCCTGGGAGGAAGCTCTGCAGACCTTATGGCACCTTCCAGTACCTAAGGGGGACTTACAGGAAGGCTGGAGAGGGACTTTGGACAATGGCCTGGAGTCACAGGACAGGGGGGATTCGCTTCCCACTGACAGAGGGCAGGGTTAGATGGGATACTGGGAAGAGATTCTTTACTATAAGGATAATAAGGCCCTGGCACAAGTTGTCCAAAGAAGCTGTGGCTGCCCCACCCCTGGAAGTGTTCAGGATGACGTTGGAGCAACCTGGTCTAGTGGACGGTGTCCCTGCCCATGGCAGGGGGTGGAACAAGATGATCTTTAACGTCCCTTCCTACCCAAAATATTCCATGATTCTCTGATCACACTTAAAATCAATTTTGTAGGCATTTCTGAATTTAGCTTAACTCTGAATTAGGTAAAAATTTCCGACTGAAGGGGTTAATCAAGGGTCCCTGACTTTTATTTACTATATAAATACCTTGCTTACATCAGCCTTACAATGACTAGTTTAAGCTTGCATCCAGCTTCAGCAGCACTAAACAACTCGTACCAGTTCTATGTTTTAATCAATTCCCCACTTGCAGAAACCCACTATGTTATCTTTTGGGAAAAACAGAGCAAGGTAGCATCAAGAGAAAACAAAGCAATAATTTATTCACTTATGCCAAAGATTTCCTGATAATGAAACTAAAGAAGGGTTGCTTTTCCCTGGTCGTGTTTGCTGCAAACCACGACTGCTCTGCAGCCACAACAATGCAACAAAGGCACCAATTGCCTCATTCTCAGCACTGCACGGATGTATTGTCAGAAATGATTCTGGCTTGAGAATTTGCTCCCTAAACAGATAAGACAGACAAAGGTTGAGAGAGAAGAAATACTCTCATTCCACAGATGTCAACAAAGGCACAGAATAAGGAAGTGAATTTCCTTGTCACAGAGCAAAGGCAGGACTTGAACAGATGTCTTGATTCCTAGTGCACGTAATTGGTTTAATTTTTTTGCCTCTGCTGTAGACTTACTGTGGGGAGTTAGTTAATCCTCTTTATTCCTGTGGTGCAATTTTTTTGTCTATTGAACAGACAGTGCTTCTGTGCAAAGGTAAATGAGACCGAATTGGTAAAGAAGAGTTAAATATCTTCTTAAATGCAAATTTTTGTTATACAACAATACAGCATACTGTGTTGATATTTAGTACTTCCACATGTCAAGAGAGATTCCAATAGAACACATATATTTACTGCTTTAGTGAGGGATAGAAGTGACAGGAAGAAAGTAGAAAGTGCAGGCATTTTTAGAGGTTGTACTTTAAAAAAAAGTAATAAAATGTGCCAGCTGCAGTCTGTGCAGCAGACAAAAGGGTGAAGACATCAAGGGAAAAAAGTAAAAATATATGTGTTATTTACCATGTTGCACAGCCTCAGTTTCTGGTGTCTTTTATTGATGAATCAGTTTTCTTGTCCACACACAAGCTTTTTGTGTTCTGCTGGGGAGTCAATGCCTGCAGCTGCTGCAGTGCTGCATGTGCAGGCACCTGGGTTGTAGGATGCTCATCCCTTGCTACAAAGCTGCAGGTTTGTTTTCCCTGGAAGCAAACAGGGCATTTGTAAATGGGAAAGGCTTCTCTGTTCCCAGTCTCAGTTTGCTTAAATAGATATAGTCACTGTTTTTAATATTTCACTTGCTGGTGATACTCTCTACCATCTTCTGCATCATTTAAAGATGTCAACAGGTGACAAAACAGTATAAATATCTCTTGAATTTGTAAATTACATGTTTTGAGAACATGACTTTGTCCATTTCCCTTCCACCTGTACTTTTAAGGTTGGGATTTTTTGATTCTTCACATGGAGGTTTTATGTAGTGGCCTGCAAACACACGATCCCTGGAAGGTAATGCTGCCTGAAGAGTGACATAAGTGCCCTGGTGCAGTCAGAGAACATTAATTTCTGCTAATGAGATTTTGCAAGGGAACATTTTAGAAAAATATTTGTAGATAAACTTTTCAAATGAAACATCTGGCCTTTTGTTGAAAACCCTCAGTCCTATCTGGGGATATGAAATCTCTATTCCTCTTTAAAATCCTCGTTTTTTAGATCATAGTGCTTGGTGTGAAAAATAAAACTGCTTAAATCCTTGATTTTTTTTCCCTTTGTTATAATGGAGTCACTGTTCTTTCCTTGTCATCTGCAATCCTCAGATGCTTTTAATCAAATCACCAGGATTTAAATTATTAACCATCTTTTTGGGATTACATTTTTTATTCCTAATTATGCGCAAAAGATATATATCATGAAATATGCAGCAAGTAATTGCGATTAAAGCATACGGCCTCCCGAAAGATGGCCCCAACTGTTTGATACGTCCAAAATTTAATTAGCCAGATGATGGGATTAGAAGTCAGTTTTGTAAGGAAGGGGTGGGGACAGAAATATTTTGAGTTATATACTTTTTTTTTTTTGTTGCTGGAGGTAGAAATCAATATGCAGGCTGCAAATTCTAATAAAAATCATATTTCTTTTCTGATCTCCTCTTGTGTTGTCTTTCTTGTATTATTCTTGAGATTGTCCATGAGAAACTAAATTTATCTGCATAAGGAACAAGTAATTCAGTGAGCTGCAGAATTTTCTACATAGTTGGGTCTTTCGGTTGTTCTTTCTTGAGAAATCAAGTTTTGACTTAAATTCTTCCACCATCAGGAGGAAATTTTCCCAGGTAGATTTCCTGGGCACATTATTAAAGGCTGTCTCCTCTGCTTGGCTGCCTGCAGGAATTTGATAGCTTTGAGACCTCCTTCCTCTGTCAAACTCAGCTCTAATTGGTCTATCAGTTCCAAAGTTATTAGTGGGATGAGAGGAGAAGGGGGACGGGCAGACAGACACAGCCAATTTCATGGCATGAATCTCATTTCCGTGGGGAACTGGAATAAAAAAATCAATTAAGGTGAAAGACCCTCCATCCCCTTCTTCAATTACTCGGTGAGAACAATCCTTTTGCTGATGAATCCATGATACCCAATATACAGATCAGGCTGGTATAGGGTTAAACCGACTGGGACAGTTGTTTGTGAGTGTCCAAATGTGGGATAAATCCTTGGCTTTTCCATCAACAAGGTGAGGCTTTGGCACTGCTGGGATTCACCTGCTGCAGGTTGCAGGGATGCTGGTTCAGACATCTCACCGTGTTCCTCTTCCAGCATCAGGAGTTTCCTACAAGCTGCACTTCACATGTCCCCCCTCCTGCTTTTGTTTTGGCATCAAATGACCTTACGTGCTGCTTGTTCACCAATTTCTCCTCTCCTCTTGTCTGAATTTTTTCACATTCTGGAAATTTCAGTTTTCCAAGTAATTCTGTTTACCCTCCCTGCCTCACTGGTAATTTTTTGTTTAAATATTGAACATTTCATTACGCCTCTACTCCTATAATCAGAAATAATTCAAATACAAGTATCAGACACGTTGAGCCATTGAATAAATCCATCACCTTTTTATGAGCCGTTTTCTGGACTGTCTTCCAAATTGCCACCAAAATCCCAAACTAAACAAAAAAAACCCCCACAAGCAAAGATGTTTTTTTTTTTTTTGCAGCCCTGTTTGCAAACCAAGCCTGTGTGAGCAGCCTGAAATGTTTATGACCTCAAAAGCAGCAAAAATCATCAATTTTCTGCCATCCTGCTTTACCCAGCGGAGATGACCAGATTCAACACTTTGGGGCTGTAGTGCCCTTTTCTTCCTGTTATTTCAGTATTTGTTATACTAACAGCTTGCTCTGCTGTGGAACTGTGTATTGTAAAGAAAAAAACCCCCTTGTTTGCCTACAATCTCTATAGTGAGGGGTTTTGTTTGTGTGGAGAGAAGGAAATGAAAGATGAATGGAGGAAGCAGACAGATGATGTATTTATGCATCCCCTTGTTCCTTGTTTTACCTCTCTGCATTCTTCACTTCTCTAAGGATGTTTTTTTATAAAAGTGATGCTTTTCCTGTGCATCAACTTGAAGACATTTTGGTGGGACTTTGTTACAACATCACTTACACTTATTTAGTTCCTCATGGAGTGGCGTGGAACCAGGATTCAAACCCTGACCAAAACTCTTTCAACTCAAGGGAGTAGAATTTAATTTCAGTTTGACGCCTTGCTATAAGGCTGAGAGCCTATTCCTCTGGCTGAAATCAGTGAGGAAAACCTTGTTTCTCTTGGCCCAGGATCAACTTCCACATCAAAATGGTGGTAAATAAGGCTTTCCAGATTTTGTTACTACTGCATCAGAATCACCCTTGCAGACAGAGAAGTATTTATTTTAAAGTTTAAATTCCTAACATGGAGGCTGTGGTTTGTGTTGTTTGCATGTAATCCGCTCTCATGGCCATTATTAATTCCCCCAGTAACTCTTCACTATCAGAAAAAAATTGCACTGCAGGACAGTAAGTATCTACCAGCAGCAATGGTTATTTTTTTTTTATCTTGTAATGCAGCAGCCTTTCATCCCTCTATATAAGATTTACCTTTAACCCAGAATCTTTCACCCGTTACCTATAATGTATAATTATAAATACATTGTAGTCTTGAGTAAGTACAATTAAAAAGGGTAATTTGTTTCCCTCCCTCTCTCCCATCCTCCCACCCAAGTCCTTAGGTTTAATTTTCGTGATTATGTTAGATTATGAGTCATTTTAAATCATGGTATCCAGTAGAGACTACTCCTACTCTGCAGCTCTTTTCAACAGTTGTTTATGGTAGTTTCAGCCTCTTTCTGCCTCTCTGAGGCTCTTTATTTTTAAAGCAAGGCAGACAAGGCCTAAAATTATTCCATTAAAGAGGTGCAATTTTTGTAATGGGACTTAGAGTGCTCTGCAGAAGTGCAGGCAAGTTTCTTCAATATCCTGAGCATTATTCGCTCATTTAGTTAAATGATGTTTCTAATTCCCTGGTAATTACATGTAATGAGGCACTCTTTCTCTTCTTGATGAGACTTTAGCTTAATATGAGATGTCGTATTTTTTCTTTTTCTTTTTTTTTCTTTTTTTTTCTTTTTTTTTTTTCAGGGATAATTACCCTTCCCAGGAAAAGCAGGGGGTTTGTTGTGCAGAATATATAGCAAATTATTTTATTTCCTGCCATCTTGACTGCCAGTAAATTATAAAATTAAGTTTCAGTGAAGCATTAGCACCATTTTGGAAAGGCTTGAGATTTTTTTTTTTTTTCTTCTTATTCATGTATTGATGTCCTTTGGGACTGGCAAGCTATTATTCATAGAATAGATGTTTTTCTGCCAATTCCTAGTATTAGGTGGTATTGAAGCAGCAACATAGGTTTAATTTTTTTTTCCTGGATAACATCCAATACGGAATGGTCTTGTTAGTTGCTTTTTATACCAGGTAATTATAAAGTTTTTAGTAACACTTCTCCCCCTCCCTTGGTGACTAATTAAATTTAGTTTTATGTATGTTGTAATATTAAATGCTGGGGGGCTTTTTGTTTTCAGTTCTGGGTGACTGTTCTTTCTTCAATTTCTTGCATCTGAGTAGCATTTAGGGCACTGGAATGAATGAAAAGCTGTAGGATGCAGCATTTAACTTCAGTAAAAATGGAATCAACAGCAATTTGAATTAGTCTTAATTCCCTATATTTTATCAGTATCATTTTCTTCCTTGTATTCTGATGAGGTGATTCTTGTCTGCTTTTTTTGTTTTGTTTTGTTTTTAAATTCAAAATGCTGTAAAAATTATGAATGGAATACCAGTTGAGAATCGAATTGTATAAGGGCAGTCTCTGCATTAGGAGTTGAATTGCCATTTAAAAAGACATTTAGTTGTCTAAGTCTTACAGAAAATCCAGGGATGGATTTACCTCACCTACCTTTAGCTCTCTAAAAGCAAGGTTTTTAGTCTAAATGAGGAAGGCACTTGGCTCCCCTATTTTCAGTTTTTCAAGTATTGTTAAATAACCCCTGTTTGTGCAAGACACATGTACTCTGTGCCCTCACCTTGCAGGAGGAAACCAAATCAAATCAAAATCCATTTGTGTGTGGGAAAGCCTTATTGTCTAGCAGGGATGGCTGGAGGGGGAATTGGGAGAAAAGAAGGTGAAATTTATTATCAAAGTCTTGTGTGACTTCTCACCTTCTCTCTCTCTCTCTCTTTGGAAGAGACATTTTGCAGTCAGGTTGGGAAGACTTGCCCTGCTCATCTTGGCGATGTCATGAAGAGAAGAACCTTTATTGATAAGAAGATATGTGTTCCTATATGTGAGCATATTGCATTTATACCCCTTGAAGTCAAGAACACAACCTACATGCTAATTTAAGGGTTTTGTAGGATCAGCATCTGAATGTGCAGCGATCAAAGGATTAACTCTTGGAACTGGTGGGCTCCTGTGTCAGCAGAGCACTTTTTCAGACTAAGAAACCATGGCGCTGCAAAGTCCTAAATATAGAGGCACATCTTCATGATAAAACCAAGATTTTGAGAGGCTAAAGTGCAATCAGCGGTAGAAAATAAATGTCATAAATAACTTTTTGATCCCAAATACTCTGACCCCAATTCTGTAGAAAGAAGCTGGAAAAATATGACTGCATCTCACTCTTTATTTCATCTCTGGCAATTTGACATCAATCAAATGACTATAGCGGCAAAGGCACGAACGTTTATTTCCCAGCCCACAGGATTGCTGTCAAATTGCAATTTTCAAAATTGAAAGAGTCGTTAAGCTAGATTTTCTCCATTTTCTTCCTAGTTTTTTCCCCTCAAACTTTCCGAAATGTGCCTCTCAATTTTGCAGTGTACTATCCTGTGATGTGCGGGGACATTAAAGAAGCCCCTGAAAAAATTCTTCACCACGCAGTGGTAAAATCTCCTTTTCCTGTCTGCAAGTCCATGCATGAACCTAGAGGAAGACCACATCAAAGAACAGGGAATGAATGAAATTAGAGCATTAAGATCTTGCCCTGGTGAGTTGACAGCTCGAAGGAACAAGCTTGGTACATGATTTAAAGCTGTCTGGCTATGACTGGTTACCTACAGTCTGCTCCAACTCAAATCAAATACCCAGACCCACTAAGAAAGGGAACCTGCAGCTTCATGGGTGTCTACCTGGAGTAAATATTCTCCTCACTCTTATGGGAAGGCAGGACATGCATTCATTAAATGCTTTTGCAACAACAGAATATGGGTGGGGATCTGTGCTGTGTTATCAGGAAAGCTGCAGAAAGCCACTGAGACAGCACCGAGCCAGGAGAATTTACACTCAAACCAGATGATACTGGTGATGGAAATGATTCTTGTTCTTACCAACCAGTCCCAGAATGCTCTGAGAAAGTGCCTTCTCTTTTACTAATGCACTCATCTCAAGTGATATTTATAAAGGAACGTAACCACCCCCTCAACTGCTGCAATAATTTAGGAGGTACCTAAATGTCACTGGAGCTTTACTTTCTCCTTAAGTTTATCAAAGTTTCTGAAAGCCAAAGCTCCTGCACAGCCCTGAGCAGGTCAACACATCCCTCATCTTTAAAACCAACTGTAATGTTCTGCTCCTGTCTTCCAGTTGTTCCACTCATGGTAACTTCAAAGCCTGCCTAATATATGTAATTTTCTCTTAAAACAACAACAACAACAACAAAAAGCTTCTTGTAGACAGAGCGCCTGTCTTGGCTGTGCTGCCCCACGTTCAGCTGTGAACTCTGCCAAGGAACTACAGCTTCTTTCTAAGATGCTGCCACAACTGTCGGGGGGCAGAGCTGTCCTGAGACAGCAGGTATGATGCAGGAGATAACAATCAACACCACAACTGCTTCACTGTCATATTTAAATAAGTAAAAATCCTTAGGCTTGTTTTGCTGCCATTTCACACTGCAAGTCTGCCAGTGTTACTTGAAGTGCTTTGAGCTGTTGGTCCCAGAGCAGGAGTATCTGTCTTTTCCCAAATTTTCCCAGGCTCCAGAAGATCGCCCGAGCATGTCAACAGGTCATTCTTAGGTGGCCACTTTGACATTCTTGGACTGTCACTGACAAAGCAGCTGCTACCCAAACAGAGCTAAGCCAGGCACATCCCTGGAGTCCCAGGCATCAATAATTTTCTGGGAAGAGAGGACCTCCAGCACGTGACTTCCAGGCCTTGCTCTCTGGTTTGGTGTGGGCTGAGAGCAAGGGCCAGGATGTCCCCAGGGCAGTGGCTGGAATCACAAATCACAGTAACCACGTGGCAGTGTGGTGTAGGGGGTGTGTGCAGCCCCTGTGATGCACCAGGGGAGCAGAACAGGAGTTAGACTGATACAGGTGTCTGGGCTTACCAGCACCTGATTTGCTATTTATCAAATACTGTTTTATCCTGAGGTGCGATATTTGGATTTTCCATTTTCATCTGCATCTTAGACTTCCTTTTTATTTTGCTCTAGGAACTTTTGTATCTGATGAAGGAAAAAAGTAAAAGAGGTTGGGAGTGCAGAATAGAAAACCCAGTTCTATTCCAGTTGCCATTCATTTCATTCATTCATTCATTCATTCATTCATTCATTCATTCCAGTTCATTTTATGCCATGATAATAAAATACCATGTTGGGAGGCTTCAGT
>JAWWEU010000160.1:32515594-32560300 GCA_035583155.1 Acropternis orthonyx
TTCATTCATTCATTCATTCATTCATTCCAGTTCATTTTATGCCATGATAATAAAATACCATGTTGGGAGGCTTCAGTATGAAAACATGAAAAATTGTGACAGTTTGTTTTTTCCAGGGCTTAACGGTTGGCAGATGTCACCAAGTTGAGCTTGTGTTGCTTGCCAGTATATAGGCATTCAGATATATACATCAAGTAGTTTTGCACAGTACAGTGCTGGAGAATTGTTCACTGTTCTTGAGTGTTCCCTTTGTGCCTGCCAGATGTGAGGCTGGGAACAGATGTTGGGAGTAGGGTCCACCCTCCAGGGCAGCAGGAGGAAGCAGCAACACTGCTCCAGGGTGAGCCAGGCTTCGTTAAAGCCTTCTGGTTGTCTGTGAGGCAGGAGAAAGGTGGACTTGGCTGGTTTTAGCTCCTCTGTAGTACATGGTCCAACAGTCTCAGCCAGTACGTGGAAACCTGTCTATCAGAACTGGGCTAACTCCAACACTCCTTTCACAAAGGCTAATTAGGAGCCATCAGATTAAATTCCCTGTGACTTTATTAAGAGTATCTCTAAGCCAATAGCCCGCAGGCAAAACCCCTGTTAGTGAATCAGAGAAGTAACCGTTTGTTGACGTTTCTGTCTCTTGGCCCCAGACACTGCCCATACCCTGACAGGGACGTGGCTCTGTCATGTGCACTCCCTCCACTGCAGATTAGGATACTCAGTTCAGATTGTTACAAATGCCTTTATCCATTCCCATTGACATTTTAAACAAACGGTGATATATTTAGTACAATAATTACAGTTATTTGATTACCTTTCTTTTAGCCTGAAGTAGAAGGCAACTGACAGATGTGAATACCTCCGAGACCAATACTCTGTAATAAACTAACATTATTTATTACAAGATGCATTTTATTAATAGGAATTGACACTAATTAATTCACTAAAGTTGATGTTACTAATAATTACATGTAATTCATGAAATATTTATGAAAGAAAACTGTGTATAAAAATGATGCAAAAGTCATTTAGCTAATTACTTAATAAATGTCACCAACATTTCTAGAGAGTCTCTCTAACTCTCAATAGTTTCAGCTTTTTCTTAGTGAAGTAATTTTTAAAACATTTTTGTCTTCATAAGTGACATCCTGACATGGAAGCCAACATTTCTGGTTATTGTTTTGAGCCAATGTATGTACTGTTTCCTTTGCTAATCCACTTTGTCCTCTTTCCTTGTTCATAGTGAAAGATCCTAATTAGAGATAGCACTAGCTCAATCTAATTTAGGTTATCAGTGAGTTGTGGTGTCTCCCAGTTTAAGGATATATGAATATATCTCTGTCTTTTTAACTTGATTCCACTGACTTTCCATGGAATCAAATAACCATCATCCAAATTAATAGCTGACATCTGAACTGGAAAAATCTTAATGTCATTTCTGCTTGGATTGAATTCGATGGCAAAGGAGCCCATTGACCTTGTGAGCTGCAGGATCGGACCCTGGACCGCTCCATGTCACCTGGAACACCTGGAACACCTGGAACAGTGATATTGCACTGGTTTGTGGCAGCCTTTGCCAGGTTGATATTTGCAGAGGAAGGTGAAGAATGAGGTTCTCTTGTCAGTTAGGGCATCCTGTGTTACTCGGGCTGTGAAGAGCTTCACCCTGTTTCAAATTTTGATTAGCACCGGTCCTTCGGACATGGTTTGAAGCACTAAGAGCCAGAGAATCCACCACATCTTTTTGCCACATGCTACAGCAGCCAGGCAGGCTCACCCTTCAAGCCTGGATGGATCTGATTTCAGTTTCTTGCTGCGAGTCTTTGTCAAACACAAATTATGAGGCTCAGTAAAGAGTTTGCCATATAAAATTCCACGTTGCCTTCTGAAGAAAGGCAGACTTGGTGATCTAATAATGTTCTTGTCCACGAGCCTGTGAGAGCCACCTTTGCACTTCCCTCATTCTGGCATCGGTCTCTCCTCAGTCATAAAACAACCTTAAGCACTCTGCCTTTTGGCAGGGAAGGGAATTGCTTAAGGACTTCAGGGATGAGGAGGTGAAGCGAGCATCGTGCTCACTGCCTTAAATCCAGGAGTGAGGAGTGGTGACCAAGGGCTGATGTCACTTCTTCATGCTGCTCTCTGGGTGGGTTAAGTGGCTCTGGAGCAGCTCTGGGCAGGGAGGGGCTGGCACATAGTCATGGTGTTTCTTGAATAGCTGTTCCTTGTCTCAGTGTTGCTGCACTGACCAGAAACGCAGACAACCATCACTATGAAGTCCTTAAAAAGAAAACCCGTGTGTGGAACCACAATTCCTCTTGTTCTGTGACTTGGAGACTGCTGACCAGTGAGGAAACTTTGGTCCTGAGAGCTTTTTTCTCAAGGCTGGGATTCACATTGACAAAATACACCTAGGATCACCTCTTTATTAAAAACCTGTTCATGTAGGCTTGTGTATGATGATGTCTTTCATGGTTGTCTCTCCACTGACATTCCAAACACACATAGATCAAACTCATAACTGAGACTGAGTTATAGGTCTGTAACTGCTCTGAATCTGAATGTCTCATGCCTTATTCAGTTTTGGTGGATTAACTTTAAAAAATAAATCTTTAAAGAACAATTCTACTGTATGATAAGATCTTACATAGAATTTTTTATTACATCAGGCAATAAAATGTATCTGGGTAGGCCATGTAGTCTTGTCTGGTGAATGAGCATCAGTAGAAATTACTCTGGCTGATAAACGTTTGTCTTTTACTTAATAGCTGTTACCCTTTTTAAGCACAAACTGTGCCCCATTAAATTTGAAGATGTTCAGCCTCAGCTTAACAGGCCAGCACAGATCTTTGCATTTTCTGCCAGTGGGATTATCCAGCCTTTAAGGTGATGTGTTCTGCAGGAGTCACTCATTTCTCTGCAAATACATTTCCATTTTTCACAAGGCAGCAGAGATGGGATCGTGCCTGCTCCTCTGTGTTTATGTGGATCGAATTGGCCTGTGAGCGTTTCCCTTGAGTTGGTTAACTTTGAGAAGTCAATTTTTTGGAGGCAGAGCTGGTGCATGAGAGCATTTTTGTCTCTTTCCATGGGTCCATGTGGGAACACCTGGGATGGCAGCAGGGAAAGGAGTGTGCTGGCGGGATTCAACCCCTCTTGGTGCCCTGGCAGGGACATGGGTGAGGGAACCACAGAGGTGCTCACAGGGGCTCCTGTTGTGCAGCCCTGTTTTATCCTTCACTGTTCAGCCACGAGCAAAGGGACTCAGGCCAAACACCTGCTGTCTGTGTTTCCTTGGTATCTTGTCAGCTCAGGTTCCTTTTAATGCACACTTGTCTTGAAAGAAACAAGTCTCTCTCCAGTCCCTGCTGAGCAGAGATGTGTTGCTTTCAGATGGCAAAGATGGGGCAAAACGGTGCTCGTGATGTTTGGGCTCTGGGTATTACTGTCTGCTTAGAACTAGGTGGAGGAGCTCCCATCAAAATGGAAATGGAAATGACATCTGCAGATGTGAGGAATTAATTACTTTGGATTTGCTCTTCACAACTCTGCTTTCAACAAGATACTGAATTCTTTTTTAATTTATTTTTTTTTGTGAGCCCCTCAAATCTTCGATGTGATGTCCCTCTGAAAAGACAATGCAGAGAGAATACAATAACAGAAAAATAAACGGGCAAGAAAAGATGGAGAGTGCAAGGCCATTCCCAGCTTTTGGCTGTACTTCTTCATCTTGGCCAGTTCCTGGTGGGGAATAGAGACCCTCAAGCTCGGCTGGCTGGTGTTATTGGCAACTCTCCTTCAGCTGTTGAGATGAACCCCAGAGAGTTACAAACCTGGACTGGCCAGGCTCAGACACTTCCAAATGCCATCACTTTGTGTGCTAACATACCAATATATACAGAATTATACACTGGTTATCTCGGGTCTACTTTCTTTAACATGAACTAGCATGAAAGTGTAAATAATATAAAAAATGAATGTATAAATAACATCAACACAATAAAATGACCACCGTAAGTTATGCATTAGAAAAGAATGGTTGCATTTAGCAATGAGAGAGGGGTTTGTATCCCTGTGGTCCCTGCTGAGGTGCCCCTGTCCATGGCTGATGGCAGTCCCTATGGAAAACACATACCTGTGTGATGTTGCAGAGGATGAGCTAGAGCCATATCAATCTCTTTGTCTTCCCCTAGTAAATCCATCTCAGCTCATTAGTAAATGACAAGATTTGGGCTTGCCTTATTATATAGCCTAACTGAACAGGGAAACAATTTTCTGAGATTATTTGAATTGCCTGCCTTGGAAAATAAAAATGAAAAAGCTCTTGTTATTTTCAACTAATAAACAGACTCTCAGGAAAAAAAAAAGCTTCAGCAGCAAACAGACGGAAGAGCAAAACAAGGGAAGGGACATATGCACAGGAGGGAAGGGAAATATGCACAGGAGGGTCTGTTGTACAGAATATGTACAAACCCACGGCACCTCTTCCTGCTCTCTAAGTGTTTTAGCCTTTCCTTCAGTTCCAAACAGTCCTCCCAATGGGCAATCGCCTTGGGAAAAGATGGAACAATTCTGAATTGCCTCGAATAAGCTTCCTAACAGGCAACTGGTCCTGATAGAACAATTTGAAGCTCTCTGTCTCCTTATCTTCTGTCGACATCATTTTTCAGAAGGGGCAACAGGACCAAATTAAATCGTCGTGCTGCAGACAGTCTGTCTGATTGCCTTGCGACTGTTGCCCATTTTGAAGATTTCCTCCTGCAGTTCAAAACTAAGACAAGAGGAAAGTTCATGTGTGCCCATGCACACAGATGCACAGAATCCTCTGCCTCCCTCCTCTTACACTTACTGGATTCTGAGATACATTTACAGCATAAGAAAGAAATAAATTCAGAGTCCGGTTCTTCTACTCCTTGGTGATCTCCGGATGGCTGAAAATGACAGAAGCTCCCCCTCTACCCTTTTTCCCCTCCCAAACTCAAGTAAAACCATAAAGAAAGAAAACATTGAGAAATGTATATGTTAGTTTAATCCGAATACTACTTGTGGAAAGAAGCACAGGGTAGTGTGACAGGCTGCACTTGGATCTGATCTGTTGTGTTCACTTAAGGCAGGAGCAAAGGGCTTGGTTGTCTTTTGTCTTTGGTATTTTTTATGTCTTCTTCTCATCTCTGAAGCCTAAATTGTCTGCAAAAGGCCTGACTTTTGACTGAGATGCAGCTGTTAGGACTGAACAGACACAGTGAGCACGGTGGAAGGGGAAGGAGCTGGGAAATGAGATGTACTGCAGCCAGCAAATGGATTTGCAGAACCTGATTGCTGTATAGCAAAAGAAGCCTCTGGGATATATTTTACTCACTGATGAGCAGGAGAGGGCTGTGTTCTCGGGACATGTTTCTAAGGCCTGCAATGCACAATCATCGCCTTTGGACTGTGTCCAAGTGCTGCTCAGAATCCCGACGGCTCTCGGGCGGCGTTAAATCAAGACGGATGTCACTTTACATCTCATTGCGAATGCACTACCTGGAGCACGGGGTTTGTGGAGCATTTCTTTTCCAGCAGAGACTTCTGCCTCAGGGAGGGGTTTGATCTGGTTAGGAAGAAAGGAGGAAAACCTTTTCTTGTGCCCCAATCTGCTGGTCACTGGGTGTATCACCAGCTGTGACTCGCCAACCCCTCCTCCCTGAGAGCTTCGTGGTGCGCTCAGGGGACCTGAGTCAACTCCCTCTCTGCTGAGGACATGAGCATGGAAAGGGATGAGCTGTGACTTCAGGCTGGAGCTATTCCCTGGGCAAGAACAGTTTCAGGAAGCTATTATTGTGTGTTGGCTCCTGCTTCAGAGCCTTGGCTCCTGTAATTGCTCCTTCTCCACTGCCTACAGGGAGATGCTCTCTCTGCGTTCCTGCTCAAGGCTTGCTTCTTTGCTTCTTAATGTCTTAGAAAGTCATAAACCATCGGGTTAAATCCTTCCAACTCACTCTACAGAGACAATATAAATACCTGGGGAGGGAATATTTCATAATTTCTGTGTTGGGAGCTAACTTCAAACTTGACCTAATATTTATTCTTGTATTTATATAAACCTCAAGTGCTCTTGGGAAAGAAGCAAACATGAAAGACTGGAAATTATTTCTTGACCAGTGAATTAATGCATACAGAATGTATTAAATGCATATTATTAATATGCAGAAAAGCAAGATATTTTTATAAATATAAACATAATATAAAAATACACATATAAATAGAATAGAAATACAATTTTAATAAATATATTTTAAAAAATAATTAATGGTTTGTAAAAGGAAAGATGACACATTATTAGGAGGGGGTTATTACAGGTGGGAATTTAAGGAAAACTATGGAAGTGCACATTTTTTTGGGTCTGAATTCTGTCTAAGTTTACTTTTGGCACCAGGTGAAAAAAAAATTAACTCCTGTGCTCTGACATTACAGCCTGTTTCTGCTCGTGCCCATCTTTGTGGCAATAGAAAGCAGTGTGTCATACTTAAATTAAGCAGCTATTCAATCAAGCGAAAGCCTTTTGGAGCCGAATTAGTGGATGTTGGCCTCAAAATGTGGATCTAAGAAAAATATCTGCAGCCCCAGCACAGGCCTGGTCTAGTGGAACCTGTCCCTGCCCATGGCAGGGGGTTGGAGCAAGATGACCTTTAAGGTTCCTTCCAGCCCAAACCATCCCGTGACAGACAAAGTCACTACACTGTAAGCTGCTGGGGTGTTTTTCCTTGGCCAGGGCTTTGCACCATCCCAGGCACAGTTTTGCCCTCCAGGAGGATCCAGCCCCTGTTTCTGAGGATGTGTGTTGTGATATCGTGTCTGCCCGGCCATGCTCCCAACACCGAGTGTCCACAAGCAAAGACATGGCAAAATTAAAAAAAGACCGGAGGAAATAGCCTGGAAAACAAACCCATGCTTTTCTCTAGCAGTACTTTGTGGAAACCCTAGAAGGTGTTAAATTGATTTAATCCTTGCCTTGTTTTATTTGGCCACTGCTTGGAAAATGCTGCTGTTGATTTTGGCATAAGCAATGAGTTCTGCTATTTCAGCCAGCGGTTCTAAATGGGGTCTTGAACGGGGGTGTTTGCAGAGCTGATTTTAAAAAAGCTGCTTTAAAAAGGCAAAAGCTCTCCTGTACAGTGGAGTAGAAGCTTTTCTAAAGCCCTTTACCCCACTCTTTCTTCTGGAAAACACATTTGTAATCGTTAGTTGGGTGTCATGTCTCGTGATGGGGGTATTTTGGCCCTTTGCATCCTCATGTAGAGGGGTGAGGGCTGAGGGAGGAAGGCTCCTGCCTCTCCAGCCCTGCTGATCACAAATCATGTCAGCCCAAAGGGAAACCTCAGGGCTTCAGGCTTTGCAACTCCCTTCCTGATGAAACACTTTTTGGGAGAGGTTTTCAGTCTAGAGAAGCATCCTTTCACTAATGGCACCATTACACTAAAAACTAATTAGTAGTAAATAAAACTAGAGATCCTCTGTTGTATTTTACTCAACAAGCAGTTTATCTTGTCCCTGTTCAAATGCCATAATGTAATAAGGAATAGCCCAAAACTTGTTGGAAAAAGCAGAAGTCCAAACAAGCCAAGCAGCTATAGGAGAATAGATATTTTCTATTAATATCTCCTGCCAATACAAGTTCAATAAAAGTTATGGAACTGGAAACTTTATTAATTCCCTTCTAAATGGGTAAATTCTATGCATGCTGAGCTTATGATTTAAGGATGCTTAATGAAAACTGATTAAAATTTGAAATAAACAGAAATATTTTCCCCAGAGAACAATTTCCTGTTGGAATCACTCATTTTGATACTGAAGCATTCAGTCTCATAGAATCCTGTAAATTAAAGCTGGAAAACATTTAGTAAGATAGTAGAAGAAAGAACAAGATCAGAAAGGCAACAAGTTGTTGGTATTGCCTTTTCTGTCATAGCAGTCTGATAGTTTATGGAGATTTTCCTTTTTTAACTCTCATTTCCTTTCTATGATCCTGATCCTGTGCAGTTGTGTGTGTCCATGCTAAAGCTACTCAAGAACAGATATTTAAGAATAAGACTAGATGGCAGTCATATCTATATTTGCATCCGATCATTTTTTTACTGCCATTTTTCTTCCAGAATGTCAAAGTAAAAATAAGATTTCCTATGAAAATGTAGTACACAGAGATGTTATTTGATCTGTTTCTAGAGCACTGGGTTCCTTCCAGTTTCTAACCAGTGAGGTAAATGCTTATTTAGATATTTAACACCATTATTGTGTGGCCTATCTGAATAGGAAAGCACTTTTCTGAGATTATTTGCAGTGACTGCATTGGCATTTCCACCTTAAAAACTACAAAAATGCTAACCCCAAATTTGGCTTAACCAAACCTTATAGTTGTTAAGGATTTTGTTGCTAAATTATTTGGTGATTATTAGTTTTCCTTGGGGAAAGCCACCCTTCATTTTGAGCAGTCAGGACGGGCACTCATGGTGTTATATCTGTACTTCCCCAAATGTACCTGCACAATTGTTTAACGGTCATCACTTGCACACACCAATGATCCAATTCTACATTTACTTTAGGGACAAATGAAGCCTTCGCTGTTTCTCTTCCTTCAAAGGCACGTGGCTCAGTACAGAGTGACACAGCCAGCAGTGGCAAAATCCAGAACAGAGGTTGTTTCTTAGCCCCAGCTCACATGAGGATCTTGGAGAACACAGAACCAGAGGTCTTGTTGTTGTAAATGATTAAGCATTTTAGAGTGTTGGGTTGCTGCTGAATCTACATTGAGATCCCGTGATTAGGAAGGTATAGAGGGTTTTAAACATTGATGATGGCACATTGGTGTGTATAATCTCTTTATTCTCTGTGATTTTACCAGCCTTTCTCTAGTGCACTGGTACCAGGCATGGCACCTATTTGCAAATGCCAAGTTGAAATTGCACAGAAAGGAATAAGGGATAGTTTCTTTTGTACAATAGGTTTTTAGCATTACTGTTTATTGTGGCTTGAATATATGTTTTTGTTTTTAAACATTTTTAAAAGTTTTAAAATTCAGTATGAAGTGTGTGTTTGCAGACAATTCTGTGTGTGAATTCTAATGGCTCTTCCTGTGCCTTGCGTTTGTCAATATTGGCTGTCACTGCTGTTGTTTGATCAATTTATCTTCTCATTGGGTTTCTCTGAGATTTCTCCCAACTTGATCAGTGCAAATTACTTTCTAATCCCTGCCAATAATTTGCTTCTCACCCCTCATCGTCTTTTATAACAACCTTGTAGTGGTTTTGAGAAAAGTTTGTCAAAAGTCATAAGCTGGGTTTTGTCTTCCTTCCTTCGAGCTCTTAATATTACATAGAAATAGCAATAATGAGCAGCCTCTGAAAAGCAACATCCTGTCTAATGCTCTGTGATTGTTTTTAATTCCTTTTTGATGTGAGATTTTACACTGATGGCTTATCACTACTGGACACCCACACAGTGCATGTTTGGGTTTTCATAGAATCACAGAATAGTTTAGGTTGGAAAGACCTTTAAGATCATCAGGTCCAACCATTCCCCCAGCAGTGCCAAGCCCACCAATAACCCATGTCCCCAAGTGCCATATCCAAATGTTTATTGAGTGCTTCCAAGGATGGTGACTCCACCACTGCCCTGGGCAGCCTGTGCCAGTGCTTGACAGCCCTTTCTGTGAAGAAATTTTCCCCAACCTCCAACCTAAACCTTCCCTGGCACAGCTTGATGCTGTTTCCACTCATCCTGTCACTTGCTGCCTGGAATAAGAGCGTGACCCCCTCCTGGCTCCCCCCTCCTGTCAGGGAGTTTCAGAGAGCAAGAAGGTAATTCCTGAGTCATCTTTTCTCCAGGCTGAGCCTGCCCAGTTCCCTCAGCTGCTCCTGCTGTTCCAGACCCTTCCCCAGCTCTGTTGCTCTTTTTTATTTTCCCCTCTGTGTGTGTCTCGAAGAAGAAGCACCTTACCTGTTTGTATGACGTCAAATTACATTTGGAAGAGTAGAACTTGGGGAGAAGAGGGTATTTTAACTGGTTTTCTGATCAATCCTACAAATCACCACGCATCTCTCAGAGACACTTTCAGTAGTGCAGTAGGGCTGCATGAAGTCTGTGTGTGTTACCAAATGAAGCCAAATTCCTTTCAGCTGCAAATCTTCTTGCTCATGGAAAACTACAAGGAGTTGCAAAGTTATGTTTCTAAAGCAAAGAAGATTTCAACAAGCTTTGACATGAAAAAACTTCCTCTTTATCCAGATTAATCTGTATTAATTATTAGGATAAAGAAAGACACAGTAGGACTTGAAACTAAACATCAGGATTCCTCATGGCACCCCCCTGCTAAAGATTTTTAGGGAAATTGCTGTGGCTTTTTGGACAGTGTATGATTTCTGGATTGTCTGACATGTTTTCACTTGACACCAGAATAGCCAGCAGGTTAAATATTGTGGTTTCAAAGTGTTAATTTAGTGTGTTTGCAAATTAGAATTTTAACATATTTGGAATTTTGATGAGACTAAAAGCCAGACTGTACTGTTTAAAGCAGCTGATTTTAGGTGCAGTTCAGCAATTAAGTTAATTTCTAGCTTTCTGATGCTGAGAAGGCCACTCAGTGCCAATAATAGCTTATTTTCTCGGGCACAGATTGAGGAGCTGACTGCAAACTTTGAAACGAACATGTGTGCTCGATTTGTCTATTTGTATTCAAGTTTACCTTTTCTGGTTGTCTGTAACACTACCCCACCTGCCCTATACAGCCTGTAGTGCTCAAACCTATTTGGAAAATCATGTGAATAGGGATTTGCATCATTACAATTTCCTTTCCATTTAGGAAGCATCTGCTATATCTTTAAAAGTAACAGGTTTGAAGAGGCCACAGGCTGTGAAACAGACTAAACCATTATTAAAATGAAACAAAAACTTAAAAAAAGAAAAAAAGCTGGACCTAATTCAACAGCAGTTTCAGTGTGCTTTTTTTTTTTTTTTTAACTCTTTTTACCTTGAAAAGGTTAAAAGCATTTGGGTCCTTGTGGAAAATGTAATTGCATTTTGGCCTTGTTTATGTGTGAATCTAAAGAATACTGATAATCTGCCACGTGAAAAAGTTCTGTTCTTCTGCTAACAGGCAATCCTTCTTGTTCCTAACAGGTCTTTCTATTAAGTAAACAGTTAAGGCCTAATTGGAGCTTTTATCTGTACCATGTCACACTAACTGATCAACCATTGCTGGCAGTCATATAAATGTTATTTTAAGTACTTCAATTGTACAGATCCAAGTACTGCAAGGAAGGAGGGAAAACCTCAGCTGCAATTTTTCTTCACAACAAATAAAAAGCAAAGTTCTCTGAAGATGTGTTGGAGCAGGTTAAGTTGGCAGTATTATCCCTCTAACCTTCGTGCATATCATTTCCATGGGCAGGTGGGGGCTTTGTCGGGGGAATCGGCTTATTCCGGGATGTTTCTTTCCCTAATTAGGTTTTCCCTTCTTTTGAAGGTGGGCAGCGCCATCATGATGTGGCTTCTTTGCTGTTTATCTCAGGGGAAAGCTCTAACACAAGGTATTTCTGCCAGCCTTGGTCCACTAGTCTGCCCACATGAACACCAGGAGCCCTACACAACGAAAACATCTGACTGCCCTGACTTTCCTGGAGTGGGATACACAGTCTCCTCCCCAGCTTCTCCCATCTTTTCTGTTTCTCTGCCCAAGTACCAGCTTTGCAGGAAAAGAAAACAAACTCCCTTTTAAAATAGTTTTAGACAAGCAGGATATTTTGTTTGTTTATGTGCTTGTTTGCTTCACCTCCTGGTCATTGCCTGAAAGTCTGATTTCGGCTTCTCCTGAGCCCCATTGCATACATCCCTAAAGGAAAGGAAAAATATAACAGCTTTCCAAAAGCACTCAGCATTGGGTTGTTGTTGCTTTCAGTGGGAGCAGGATTTAGCCAGGGCATGGCAAATCCCATCCCAATCTATGTTACAAAACAAGGTCCAGAGAAAACCTGTGTTGCTTTTGAAAAATTACAGGCTGGATTTGCAGGCACAGATCCTTTGATTATTTTTGCTTCTCTCTACTCATCCCCAGATCCAGAAATATAAGCTTCCTTTGTCCATGTCAGTATTGCTGCTCTGTATTGGTTGGCAGGCACCACACAGTTGCTGGCAGTGGGGTTATTATTAAGCTCATTAGAAAACTGTGTTTCAGGTGTTTCAAATGTGACTGAGTCCTGCAGTTTTGAGTGCTGGACTTGGGAGAACCTGACTCTGAAACAGTGATCTCAGCTCTCATTTTGAATGTCAGGCCTTTAAAAGCCCTCTCCCATCTGGCACTTACAAATTAATGGAGCTCTAGAAAATAGGGCATTGAGCTCATTCCTTGTCTCAAGGCAGAACTAAGTGCCTTCCAGAAGGAGAGATGAATTCTGTCTCCCCATTGTCCAACTCCCTAGCCCAGTATCCCCATGGTCAGTAGCAGTTTGGAGTGTGTAGTGTACACTAAGTGCAAGGACACAGCCATCCCCCTGCCATGGACACTCTTCCACCCCCTTGCAGTTCAGAGGTTTTGTGCCCCAGAGGTGGTTTCCTGAAGTTTGAAAGTTGGCTCCCCTTCCTCCCCTGACCCCAACCTCAGAGCCCAGACTGCCTGTGCTACCTCAGTGTTTGGAGCGGGCAGGATTCGATGTGGTAACTTCTGTTGACTTCAAGGAGTTAAACGCAGCTGCCAACCGGATCTTCTCACAAACTGGAAGTGTTTTCACTTGGATTGGCAATCAAAGCAAAGGACACCCATCCCTGCCCTGGACACAGAAAGCCTCTTGAAAAGGCACTGGAGATCAGGTACCAAAACCAAGTGTTTTACCTGATGCTGTGGGCAGGGCATAAACCAGACCAGCTTTGTCGTGTGTTGGTGTTGAAGGTCAGCCTGTGGCAAACCAAGCAAACAGGAGCTGGTGGCCATCCCTGCAGGTCACTGCATCACTTGTCCTATTTGCTGTGCTGCAAGCTGAGCCAACAGTTTTATCTCTCTGGCTCCCCATTTTTCTAGGTCTGCTCTGCCCTTGGCTCACAGGTTTATTGCACATCTTGATCTTCTGGAGAATCTCAGATTGACCTCCTCTTTCCACCTCTGCTGGGGTTTCATACCACCCATCCCCCGGGTGGGACTCAGGTGAAGTTTCAGTTCAGATCCTGCTTACAGGTGGCATTCCCCAGCAGGGCTCCTGGGATTTATCCTGGAGAAGGGGTCTCTGGAGGGTCCAAAGCAAGAGATGCACCTCTTTCCTTTTGACTCAGGTGGGAACGAGCTGTCTGGAAAAAGGCTGACCTTAGGCTAGTTGAAGTTGGCAGATCACCTGGTAGTGCAGCAGATGTGGGGAGCTCTGGGACACAGGGGCAGGCAGGACCATGGGAACATTCAGTGCAGATCTTGCACCCACAGATCTGGTCCTATCTACAAAATACTGGGATGATGGAACCTGTGAGTGATGGGGTGGCAGCTTGGGTGCTTTTTCAGCCTGGTGATGGTACTTCAGCCCCGTTTCACTGGCAGGGATGCTGGCCTGTGACTCAGTTTCCTTCAGGCACACCGAGAGATTTGGACTCTGCTGCTGTGGCCAAAGCTCTGCTTTAGTGCCAGCATTGCCCTGTGGTGGGGAAACCCCCATGGACAACCTTCCCAACGAAGGAGAAATCTGAGATGCAGTGAAGGGACTGCTGAGCTCTTGATGAACCAAGAGGAATAGCTGGAGTGGTTCACCCCTCACATCAGCAAGGAACAGGATGCTTGGCTGGGCTGGAGCTGACCGTATTTGTGCAGTCAGACTGACTCATAGAAGTGTTGTCTGCAACACAGGAACATAGGGGTGTATGGAAAAGTACGTACACACCCACGTGAAAATCCTCATTACTCTCCTTCTTTTCCAAGGCTACTTTGAGAAGGGGATTGCTTTTTCTCCTCCAGATTTTTGCAAGGTCTAGGAGGTATCCCCTTTCAGGGAGGCTGTCTGACTCTCAGAGCATCACCCTGATGCATTGTTTGCAGTAGCACGATGAAACTTTTGTGCCCGCCCTTGGTTGAGCTCATGCCCTCGGGCCACGGGCAGATCGTTCTTCCTGCAATTAGTATTCACGGTTAGCTAAGCAGAACTTCTACAACACATCTTCCCTGCTTTGAAGGTTAAGTTACATGGTTTCAAAGTGGCCAGAGGAAAGATTCCTGTATGAAGAAGATATCTGGGAATAACCATTGTCTTCTTGTGTATTTAATGCATTTAGGGTAGGATTTCCTTGTTTTTTTTCAGTGCTTTCTAATTTAACACACAATAAAGTGGGGCAGTCAGTATGAACAGAGTGGTTTTAAATTTTTCCACTGAATTCTTGACTGGGTTTCCAATATCTTTCTTGGATTTGGGAGAAGAGGTGGCATTTTTACTCCTTCAGAAAATTGCATGTGTTATTCTTAAAGTATTTGCATTTTTGCAAATACAGAAAACATTTTATTTTCTAATACTCTGTGCATGGACACCTCCATATATACGATCTTCAGAGAACCATCATAGAATCACAGAAGGGTTTGGGCTGGAAAGGACCTTGAAAAATATTCTGAATGATGATGACATGGCCAACATACGGCATAATTGCCTCCTTTGCTAAGAATATCTCCAGGTCAAAACATCTGCTTGTGTCTCCTATGAAGAGAACCTGTGAGAAAAGAAGGCTCCAGGGAGACCACAGAGCCACTTCCAGTGCCTTAGGGGGCTCCAAGAGAGCTGGAGAGGGACTTGGGACAAGGGATGGGGAGACAGGACAAGGGGGAATGGGCTTCAAACTGCCAGAGGGCAGAGTTAGATGGGATATTGGGAAGGAATTCCTGGCTCTGAGGGTGGGAGGCCCTGGCACAGGTTGGGCAGAGAAGCTGTGGCTGCCCCATCCCTGAGAGTGTCCAAGGCCAGGCTGGATGGGTTTTGGAGCAACCTGGCTGGTGGGAGGTGTCCCTGCCCATGGCAGGGGGTTGGAACGAGATGGTCTTGAAGGCTCCTTCCAACCCAAACCATTCTGTGGTTCTACATATTTGTTTTCCCTTCTTAGTCCAAGTTTTATTCGGAGTAATTTATTCGCTGGACTCTTCAGACGGCAAAATTTATGCCAAGATTGGGATGAAACCCGCAGCTCCTCCAGGCAGTGGAGCACACTCTGCTTTGGACCCTCAGCTCAGCAGCTTCTTGGGAAATTTTCCTCTACACAAATATAAAATGTTCTTCTATACACAAGTATCTTCTGGACTGCCCAGTGAACATTGTTTGGTGTGATGTGCCTGCAATGCTGCTGTAGACAGATGTTAGACAAATGGTACCAAATGCTTCATCCCTGGACAGAGTGGCTGGAACCAGGGGATTCTTTGCCAAATAGAATTTTGCCAACTCCTCTGTCTTTACTGGTTTTCACTCTGTTATTCACTGGTTGCTCTTACTCCCTGTTACAGAAATAACTGTTTTTCAAGAACATCACTTTCATTAAACCATTTGATCCTGAACTTCTTATTCAAGCAACAGTTGAAATCAACACTTATGGATTTGTCCTAAGAAATGCTGAATGATTTGGACTCTGGGCTGAAAAGGGCCATAACCATTGTTGGCAACACAGCCTCTTGATTGCACTCACTGGGTTTGGGAAAGGATCTCTAACTGTAAAGCCACTTTTTCTTGCCATGCTTGAAATCATCTCTAAAATAAATTGTTTCAATGGATCAAGTTATTTTGATATTTAATTTTGGGTGGGGCCTGTCAGTGTGTAAATGGCCCTCAAGAAAAGTTTGTTCTCTTGACAGAAAAACTTTTATAAAGGAATTATTCTATTGGTCTGTGTGGAAAAGGGAAAAGGATAGTTTACCTGGCAGGTTTTGAATGGAGAGTTGTGGAGTTCACTGTGACCAAAATATCAGTCAAAGTGTATCACAGGTGATCACTTTTTCTAGTGTAAATCATTTAACATCAGTAATTTTCCTCTGTTGCCAGTACCATTAGTTATTTTAGAGGTAAAAAATAATAGGATGTTTTACCTGCCTTTTTTTTTTTTTTTAAATTTTGCTGGCTACCCATAGCTTAACTTAATGATTTGTATAAGTGATAGTAATTGCTGAAACTACAGTTGAGTATTATTAGCTATAAAATGAACATGGTTATATGTCCAACACAACTAGCAAGGAACAGAAATGCAGTTGTATCCAAGAGAAAATAATTACAGCAATAATCAGTGTAATTCATGATAATGGCTGAATTGAATTTCACACCATAGCTCCAAGCACTTACATTTAATGAATGTAGTTTGTGCTTGTTTACTAAAAAGGTTTTTAGCAGAAAATCGATAATGTAACTTCAGTGTTTCTAATTGCAAATGCAATTTTTTTTAAAAAGTAGTGGTTCAATAAGGATTTTGTAGGGAAAATTAAGGTATGTGAGTGCAGCAAATGCTGTTACTTTAATTAGGCTACCTGTACATTAGTGGTCTAGTTCTTTAATATTTATTTATTACTACATATTGATTAAAATTGGTTTGCATTCCATTTTTAAAACTAGCAAATGTAATGAGCATTGAAGCTTTTCAGCAAGCGCTGGCTGTGACTAAGCATATCACTTTATAAAGGGACTGTCCTCACAAAGGGGCATTTTTACCTTAAAAGCATCATCATACAAGCAAGGAAATACAGGCGGGTCTACAAAGGTGCTTTCTACATTGTGAATACAAAAGAGTTGCTGGTCCTTCGCGTGGAATAGCGGAATGAATAAAGTGATTGGCAGTTGGTGGTATAATTATAATTGCTTAATTGGCCCAAGTGTATTCTTGGCCTCATTTGTGGTGAGGAAAACTGCTGGGTTTTAACATGACAAGGAAGCTGAGGAATGTAATGCCCAATGAAGTTTTCAGTTCCTCAGCCTCCTGGTCTGGGCTGTGGTCTCCTGGAGCTTTGGCATGAGCAGGCTGGAGGTGGCATGTAGAGGTCATTAAGGTGCACAACTCTAACAAGAATAACCATAAATTGTCCTGGAGACAGATTTATAGGAATAAACCCCATGGTCCTGCTTTTACTAAAGTTAATGGGAATCTTCAAATCTTTTAACTGGTGGAGCACAATGTCTGAGGCTGGGGAGTGGAAAGGAGGTAGGAGTGAAGGCAGAACACTTAGGAAACAGAAGAGAGAAGGAGCTCTCAGAGGTGGGTTTTTTTGGAGCTCAGCTACCTGCAAACACAAGTTGCTTTTACCTGTGGGCTCTTTCTTTTGCTCTTGGAGACACAGGTCCAAGTAATACTTTGATGGAGATGTGGAAAAGAACTATGAATGCCTCCTGAACTTTCTCACACAAGGAATGGAACCACCTTTATAGTCTGCAGGGATGGTCTTTCATGTGTTAAAAATCACACCTAGTGGAGATGTTTTGTCTTAAAATTACAGAGTCAGAGAGTGGTTTGTGTTGGAAGGGACCTTCAGAGGTCACCTGGTCCAACCTCCCTGCCATGGTCAGGGATATCTTCCCATGGATGAGAAGAAAGTCATTAAGTCACGGATCTCCCAAACTCAAGGTGGTATTCCAGCTGAAGGGATGTCACTGCCCAGCCAACAGCAATAATATTGTAATTGGACTTAAACTGTGGCAGCAAATTAAGTGCAACTCACCCGGAAAATATTAAGCGTGAGGGTTTAAAAAAAATAAACCCGGCTCACTGAAGATTTGTGCTCTGGTTATTTTCTGCAGCTTCCTGCCCTCGGCGCTAGAACCGGCGTTGCATTTTCCTCTGGGTTCAGGAAGGCATTTTACTCTACAAAAACAACTAGCTCCTTTCCAACCAATGATTACTTGTAATTATGCTTTCCCCTGCTATTATTCTAATAGACTGTCATGCTGCACAGAGGAGGCGTTTGGAGGCTGCTTTTATGGATGGACTGTTGGAACACTTAATATAGCTCTATTTTTGAATTATCAGGTTCTATCCTTTTGAAGTCTGTGTTAGTGGAACTCCTATTTATGAAATGTGCTGTGCTTAAAGGTTTGCTATTGATGAAGAGGTCCAACAGAGGCCTTTATCGTAAGTACTGCAGCATTCTCCCTGAGAAATAAATAGCCTTGCTAAAAGGTATGTTGTGTACCAAGGTTGCAAATTATCAGCCAAGCACCTTATAACTGTATACTTCAAAAATACCTTTCTGCTTTCTGTTTGTTCTCCTTTTCCACAACACGGACAGTGTTTTTAAAAACACATAAGGAAAAAGAAAACCCCAGAAACCCAGTCTCTCAGCTCTTTACTTGGGCAGCATGTCCTCAGTGTGACTCCTTAACATATATGTATATCTTGGCAGAAGGTGCTGTTTACAGACGTGCCATTCTCTGCATACTGTGAGTTTTGGGGGAGTTTTCAGCTCCCACATGGTGAGTGATTCCAGTCACCAATTTATTGCAGAATTCCATCACTGTGGCAGCCACACCAAGGCTTCCAAAGCTCTGAGCTGAGCACTACGGCCCAATTATTTAGGAAAATGGTAATGATAACCATGCCATACATACAGAAAAGAGGACCAAAAAGCTGGGTATTTTCACTCTGTAAATGTTTACAGCCGAAGTCCGGGTAGGAGGGATTTTGTACCTTCATTTTTCTTTTGGGTTGAAATTACTGGGACCTCAGTCATGCAAGGTACTGTCTGTTCTTCCTCCCATTTGAAATTGGCTCCTAAACCCTCTCTTTAATTCTGTTGTTTGCCACTGCTCCGTACCTTCAGCTCTTTGGACCTAAAGCCAAAGTGTGCTGATATGCTGATACATGTTGATTTCTCATTGTGCTGCAGTTGTACCCTGGTTTAAGACCAGAACAAATGAGAAGAATGCTATATCAATAGTATTTATTTCAAAAATTAGAGGAAATATTAATTTTCCATTTTTTATTTCTCTATTATTACAGCACGCTGACTTCTGTGGAAGGTACCACATCCAGTCACACCTTTCCTCTCCTTGGGAGCTCATTCTTAGGCTGCCTTTGCAGACCTGGAGTGTCAGGACTAGGGACCGGAGTTGCCAGTGTGTTCCTGGACCTGGGGCTGGCAAGATACTCAGAATGCTGGGATGTGTCCCACTGAGTGGGCTGATCCTGAGAGAGCAAGGTGTGGGGGACAAGGCAAGAAGGTGGGGAAGGGTCTGGAGCACAGACAGCTGGGGGAGCTGAGGAGCTTCAGTCTGGAGAAAGGGAGACTCGCTCAGGGGGCACCATCTTGCTCTCTACAGCTCCCTAAAAGGTTGGAGCCAGGTGAGGGTTGGTCTCTTCTCCCAGGCAGGACAAGAGGAAATGGCCTCATGTTGCACCAGGGGTTGTTTAGGTTGGATATTAGTGAAAATGTCTTCACAGAAGGTGTATCAAGTAGCAGGAACAGGCTGCCCAGGGAAGAGGTGGAGTCATCAGCCCTGGAGGAATTTAAAAGTCATGTAGATGTGGCACTTGGGGACATGGGTTAGTCCTGGGCTTGGCTGTGCTGGGTTAAGGGTTGAACTCGATGACCTTGGAGGGCTTTTACCACCTAAACAATTCTGTAACTCGATGATTTTATGACAAGAGCAACACAGAGGACAGGAGCGGGTGCGTGAAAATGCAGATGTAGCCGACAGTGCCTCATGGAGGGGGTTTGCATTTAACACAACAAATCAGGCAAGTCTTGCTCTAAAGTGTTTATCTGGAGTTTCTCGTTTGGAACCGCAATGTGTCAGAACCTTGACTTTGCACTCCCACATTCATCTTTGCTTATGTATTTCACTATTCCCGATAGCTTTCCCCTTAAGCCTGTCTATTTGCCTGTAGATTTGACAGATGACAGCTACTCTTTGGGATGTTAGATGGCGTTTGTACGGCTATGATGCCAGGAGCGTTCTGAGCGCTGGTGTTGCATATTTATTGATCTCCATATTCCCAATAATCTGATGCACGTCACATTTGACAACATTATGTGGAGAGGTCAGCTGTATGGGGCTAATGAAACTGTTTCAAAGATGGATGTTGTTTTCCACAACATTAACCTTGCAAATAGCTGTCACTAGTGCATTTCACTATGGGGCTTGGCGTTTGAGAACCTCCCTTTTTTTATTGTTGATGTTAACATTAAACAAAACCTGGAGCCATTAAATCTCACTATTTATATACAATAGAAAACACGGACGACATGGCATCACTCCAAATGAAAATCTTATTAACAGCACACGGTGCTTGTGGCAAAGTCCCCAACAATCTGAAAATTGGTTTGGCTGTCTGAAATGTTTGACAGATTAGCTAAGGATGATGTAAAAGGACTGAACAGGGAACAGCTGAATTCTAAGGATTAAAGTGGCAAATAGAAAACCCTGATGTAATCAAAAAGCCCATTGCACTTTCATATTTTACTGCAATATTACTTCGCTCACCAGGAGCTTATTACATCCAGGGCAATATAAAATTTAGATTACCTTTTTATTCTAAAATTATTTCACTAGCACATGTGATGTTATGAGCAAGCACTCAGTTCCTAAAGAGGTCTCTTGAAGCTCTTTTTTCCTTAAAAAATACTGTTATGGTGATTTAAATATTTAATTGTAGGCTTTCTGCTGTCATGCTGAGGCACTTCAGAGCAGGAGTCCTAAGGGCGATAAAAATAATCCTTGGAGGCCCCTTTTCCACATTACAGTGTTTGAGAACAGTTGCAGTAACTCTTTTTTGATGTCATACTGCATCTTTCGTAATGTAAAATTTGCACATACTTACAAAGCACAATTCCAAATATGATTTTGATAGGCAAGCAGTTTAGAAATGCTTGTGGTGGCCATCTGAGCGGTGAAGTGCCACATACATTCACAGCGTCTTCTGGGACTTCGGGGTTTTTTAAGCGAGAAGGGGAAAAATCTCAACCCTTGTCCTGCTCTGGAAACCCGTGATTGCATTTTAATATTTTAAAGTGCCGTGGGCTCATATAAAGCCCATTCACAAAGGCTGGGATTCTGACCCGTGCACAGAGGTGAGTAAAGGTCAGATGACCACGATAAGACCAACTGAACGTGCCCTCATGAGGTCAATAAGGCGATCTGAGCTGGAGCTGTTGCACTCCCTCTGTGGAGCAGTAGGTGCTGAGGCTGCTCTGCAGTGTGCCCTGCTCACCAGCTGTCGGTGTAGTCCTCAGGCAACAGGCTTTTTATTTAAACTTATTTTAATAAAGTCATGAACATTCATCCAGGCTCTCCTTGTAGGTGGGACTTGTCCCTGTGAAAGGTGGTGGAGGCTGTTGAGATCATGAGCTGATAAAGGCATGAGAAGGGCATCTCCCAGTTAAGCTTCATGAGCTTTAGATCATGACCTTAAATCACAGAATCATAGCCTGGACTGGGTTGGAAGGGACTTTAAAGCTCATCTCATTCCAATGCCCTGCCATGGGCAGGGACACCTCCCACCAGCCCAGGTTGCTCCAAGCCCCATCCAGCCTGGCCTTGGACACTCCCAGGGATGGGGCAGCAACAGTTTCTCTGCCCAACCTGTGCCAGGGCCTGCCCACCCTCCCAGGGAAGAATTTCTTCCCAATATTCCATCTGGCAGTGGGAAGCCATTTTCCCATGTCCTGTCCCTCCATCCCTTGTCCAAAGTCCCTCTCCAGCACTCCTGGAGCCTCTTTAGGTCCTGGAAGTGGTTCTGAGGTCTTCAATGAACTCCCCCAGATGAAAAGGTAAAAATGGTCAGCTGAGAAGCAAAAGACTTAAACAACTTAGAAGAAAGTGTTGTTTAGGATGAACTTCTAATAAGTTGTGATTCATTTAACTTATTGTAACTGTCCAGAAGTTAAATAGTGTCTCTAACCTTGCACGCAGACTGTCTGAGCTCTTGGAGGGGAGAGAGGAAGATTTGGGGGGCAGCACAGGGGCCAGGCTGAGACCTTCTGCTGCCTGGAGGCATCTTGTGATTACAGATCTAGAACAGCTAAGGTGGATGCTTAATTTTTAAACCAAAAAGACAGTGAAGTGGCCATTATTCCAGTAAACTACAAGACTCTTTGTCTCTATAGAAACTTCCAGATAATGTTTTCCAGACTAATTTTGAGAAATTTCTCAAGACATGGTCAGAAAGGAACGCCCTTTTTATTTCATATTTATCTTATAGCACATGTTCTAATACGAAATTTGCTTCCTAAAAATTTGGTAAGAATGCAAATATTCACAAGTCATGAAAAGAAGGTCTCTTCCCTCAATTTCTGGCAGTCTCTTTGGTGTCTGCATTATTTATTTAGTGACTTAGTATAAGGTCATGAAGAGTTTCTCCAGAAGTAGAATCTAATGCCAAGAGAACACTGTAGGGGGAATTAAAACAGATGATTTATATTAATAACATCACTTAGTAATGCTTAACATTGTTAATTATAAAAACATCCCCCTGTAATAATTCTAAGGTTGTGCAATATCATTATCATATGAGGCTGTCCAAAAATGTAATAAATTCACTTCCATAACATGATTTCCTATGTTTCTAAGCTCACATACTATAAAATATTAAGTGCTCACCAAAAATGAATCAACAGGAAAAAACCCTCTTAACTCTATAAGCTAATGAACTATGATTTCTTTTTATTTGTCTTTTGGGTTTAAAGCCCCCAGACCTCATTTTCAAGCTGTTTTCTGAATGCAGGAGAGTTAGTTTATTTTCTAACGGAAATAGGGAGAGGTCAGCAGAGCCTCTCACAAATAGAAACGCTTCAGGAACTCCGACTTTAAGATTTTGAGTGATTATGATAGAAACAGGTTTAACTGTGAACACTGCTTTGGGATTTTTTTAAAAATATACAATCTGTTAAAAGATATTAAATTAATGGGTGAGTCTCCTTGTTGTAAAAATATACATTTCTGTACTTGGAGGCATGATGCTACCACAATGATGAATCTATCTAATGCTCTCAGTCTATCCTGAGGTTTGGATCAAGGACCACAGGCTTTTGCTTGGCTTTGCCAATATGACCTGGGATGTTTTTCCCCCTGCTTATTTTCTGTGAGGTACGAGTCCCACAGCTTGCTGGTGGAGCCTGGAGGTGCCCCTGCACGGTTTTGGCAGGGTGGCTGTGCTGCCAATAGCACAGGTAGGGCATGGCCGGAATTGCTGCTCAGGTGTGAAGGATCAGGTCTCTGGTTTCAGATGGGTCCTTTGGCCTTGGCTGCCATCTGGAGCGAGGCTGAGTTCTATCTCTGTCTGTAATAAGGTGCTGTAATGCTCTGCCACTTCGTCCTTAAAGACTGAGAAATACCTCACCTTAATATCACTAATGTCTTCAAAATAGTGCTTAATTGGGACTTCAGGGGTGGAATGGGTCTACTTCTAGACCTCTGGACAGAATCAAATTTATTCCTTAGGGAAGCTCATCTTTGCCTCAGAACTGCAAAGTGCTGTGCACTCTACCCTGATTGTTCAGTAACTTGCAGAAATGAGCCCATATAAAGCATTAAAGAACTTCAGAGCCCTGTGTTTGATTGTGTGGAGTCAGAGAGAGAGGAGAGATGCGAACAGCAGCCACAGGACCCAGGCCACAGCCCTGAAATAATGGGAACCTCCAGGCAGAAGCTCCTTCCTGCTGGGAGAAGTGGAGGTGCCGCTGGGGTGAGCATCGCAGGATTTGTACCAGCCCTTGAGACCCAGAAAAGCGAATTGTTGACAAAGGCAGCATTCATTAGTTGCTTGGTTAAAAAAATTATGTGAGAACTGCTATTTCTGCTCAAGTGCAACTGTGTGAATACTGCTCTGTGCAATCACCTTGGCATCATCTCAAGGGTGCCCGTCTCATACCCATTCCTGGATGCTCAGATCTGCTGGGAGTTTTCCCCTGGGCCCTGGCTCAAGGATCAGGACTTGGCAGCCAGGTGAGAGCACAGTCTGATTCCATCTCCAGTGGAAGAGGATGTTCTCGCTTTATAGTGTGTCAGGGAATCAGGACTGGATTGGATATCAGGAAAAATTGCTTCACCGAACAGGTTGTTGAGCATTACAACAGACTGTGCAGGCAGTGATGGAGTCACCATTCCTGGAGGGATTTAAAACCCATGTAGATGTGACACCTGGGGCCACTGTTTAGTGGTGGGCTTGGCAGTGCTGGGGAAGCAGTTGGACTTGATGATCTTAGAAGGTTTTTCCAACATCAGTTGTGCTATGATTCTGATGGATATTGCTTCAGGAATGTTTATTACTGATGGGAGAGGGCACCAAATTTTAGGCAGCCTTTTAGAAATTAGAGAACATGTAGAAGAGAGGAAGAGAAGACTTGCTCTTCACATCTGTGAGCACAACCTCCTGTAAGAAGAGCTTCTGCCAGCTCCAGGCTCAACAGAGAGTGAAGGTGAATCCCAAACATGGCCTTCTGTGGAGGTGTGGGGCACAGAGGGAGTGGGGCAGGAGCGCTGGTGGAAGTGGGCTGGTGGTGAGGATGCTGATAATGCTGGTGCACCTGTTGTGGCCATCGGGATGTCTGCACCATGTTGTGCTCAGAGGCTGGAAATAAGGGCAATTCACCAGTCAGGTGTTAAGGCTGGGGAGGAGAAAGGAGGAAAAAAAAGAGGCAGGAGACCATGGGGGAGCCTTGCACATGTCCCCTTTCCAAGGAGCTTGGTTTTAGAAACCAAGACACTGCAACAAGGACAATATAACGCAAAGAATTACAGCACTGGCTTTCTGGTGGTGCTTTTTTTGCTCTGGTAGCACTAATGGTTGGTTCCACGTGTTCAGTGGTGCTCCCAGGCACCCCAAACCCCACTCTGATGAGCACACTGAGGTACAACAGGAGGAGATGCAGATGGATACCTGCCCTGCCACAGCTGTATTGGCCAGGATGGGACGTGGGCATCCAGAGCTGAGAAGGATGAAGCCATGGCTGGTGATGGTTGCAATGCTCCTGGGATGGGCTCCCAACTGGAGGCAGACCTGGGTTCCCCAACCTCCTGCCATGGAAATGCAAAGCATTTGTGCATTATTTGGTTTGGTTTGGCACCATCACAACCTGTTTATAGTTAGCAATTGCAGCAAACGGGCTCTTAAACGGAGGTTAAAGGCCTTGATGAAATACAGAACACCTCCAAAAGACAACCTAAATTTTTGCCATTTTAAACTTTGCATGGCTGGCATGCTGGAGCAGCCACCCAGGTTAATGAGCTGCGGGTTTAAACAGCAATTGAAGAAGTCGGCTATAAATACCGAGCAGTTTGCTTTTTGCCTTCCTGTTGCTTTCCCAGGCTTCCCAAGGCCTTCCACTGATGGAGAGCTTTTAATTTCACATTTTGGCCCCCACCACAGGTGATAAACAAAGGTTTCCCATTGCTATGACTCGGGTCAGTGCTGAAGCCTCAGCGTCAATCCCGCTGCCTGTAATTACACACAAAAGGTTACCGGGATCCACGGCTAATTTGCAGCCTCTGTTTAGCAGAATTTAATAGCAGGTATTACTGGTGCAGCAGTAATTAAGGACCTTTGTCAATAAGACGGAATAGATGGCCACACTTTGTCGTAATCATTGGACTTTTGAGAACCCAGAGGAGTGAAAAGCAGTGAGAGGAGCAATCCATTTCACGAATAACATGGCTGTCCTTTCACCCCCCCCATTTCCCCCCGCCTCCTGGAACCAGCAATGGAATAATAATTCCCCCAAGCAATGAAAGTACAGGAATAAAAGTACTTACCCTCCAGCCTGTGATTTTTTTTTTTTTTAACTTTTTATTTACTCTACTGTGCTTTTTATTTGCTTCGGGCTGCATTTGATGAAGTATTGTTTAAACAGTGCCGAGCAAAATGGATATAGGGACATGGAAAATAGAAAGAGGAAGAATTTTAACCAGGTGGATATATGCATTTGCCTTTAAGGTGGATGGCGTTGGGTTTATCAATTATTTCCTTTGGATTTTTAAAAAAAGAGAAAGAAATGACAAAAACAAGTGGCTTGGTGAAGAGGCGGAGAGAGTCATTTAGAGCTGTCTCTGCACAGAGCCGTTCAGCTGTAAATGGGTCGCAAACAACAAGCGAGAAGTGAACTTGGTGTAGCATTGTAAGCCCCTCTCGTTCCCCCCTCCCCTCACTAATGTACCAGTGAATGGGCTGGCACCGGGCTGAGAGCCCTTGCACACACACACACACACACACACACACACACACACACAC
Organism: Acropternis orthonyx; assembly: GCA_035583155.1. Taxonomy (NCBI): domain Eukaryota; kingdom Metazoa; phylum Chordata; class Aves; order Passeriformes; family Rhinocryptidae; genus Acropternis; species Acropternis orthonyx. The sequence continues at coordinate 32,541,755 of JAWWEU010000160.1, forward strand.
ACAGCCTGGCCGATGGTGCCGGGCTGTGGGAGGGGGGAGGCTGCTCTGACACAATTCAAAGGGTGCTTTAAGGTGTACACTCCTTTCAGTAATTGGTGAAGAAGCTGCATTTCACTCACTGCTTTTAATAGCGGTTTGAGTACTGGCTCTTTATGAAGGCTCTCTTTTTTTAAAGCAGCTTTAACTATACCCTTTCTGTCAGTAATGTCTGAAAAACTTCTACCTTTAATCATTCCTGGATCAGGCAGCAAACAAGCAGCTCCTTTTCCTTTTTCAATTACATGCTGGATATTCAGCACACATATAAAAAAGAAAAAAAAGGAAAAAAAGAGAGACATCTCGAGCCTATCATGTATTAAATGCAGCTCTTTGCTGCTGCTGCATTAAAATAACACCAAGGATTTGGCTTCAGCCAACAAAAGCCAGAAATATAAAGTTAAAGCTGCAGTCCTCTTTTTTATCTGCTCCATTGTGAGAAGGCATTGTAGCACTCTTAAAACAGTGGGACTCTTTTCCATACCTGTGGGCAATGATACTTAGCTGAGGCATCCTGACCTTTCGGATTCTGAGACCCACGGCAAAATTTTTACGACATGTTATGGATGGGCTCTGCTTGGCGCTGTTCCTCTGAGGTGTTGCATTTGGGGTTTTTTGCATTGTTGTTTCAAGAAGGGAGACAGGGAACAGCTTTGGCTGAATCTGTTTTGAAGGGCCTCATTTTGATGGGGGTCCCCATTTAGATGAGGTCACTTATATAAGATCAGGTGAGGGGGCCTTAGTAGACACTTGCTCACAATGAAAAAAATTGGGGTCACTCCATGGGAAGCCCAAGCTCAAAATTTGAAGCAGGTTGAAGGTCAGGTTGGTATGAATCAGGAAAATCATGAGAGAACTGATGAGGAAATACCTTCCCAGATTTAGATGAAGACATCCCTGCTCATTGCAGTGTGGCTGGGCTAGATGACCTTTAAAGGTCCCTTCCAACACAAACTATTCTATGATCCTATGTTGGTCTTGCTTAAAGCATGTTGGGTGGGGCTTGGAGCAACCTGGTCTAGTGGAAGGTGTCCCTGCCTATGACAGTGCATGGGAACAAGCTGAGCTTTAAGGTCCATTCCAACCCAAACCACTCTTTGATTCTATAATTCAATGATTTTGAGGAGTCCAAAGCTGATATCCTCAAATAAAGCAGTTGCATTGGTGGACTGGTGAAACCTTTTAGTAAAATGCAGAGAAGTGGTCATGGCTGTAAGATGGAATGAGAAAAATCCCAATGTTTGTTGAAGGGCCATAAGGTCATAGTTTCACATGCAAATATAGAAGGGATGAGGACTGTTCTGAGCTGGTGATGGATTTGAATATTTTAGTGTTTTCATACAATTCTCCCATTAAGCCAGTCCTCACATCAGCTCAGTGTTCACTGGCAGAGCTCAGCTAAACCCAGCTGAAGATCCAGTTTATTGTTTCGGATTCAGATGATGGGTCTGAGAAAGTCAGCAACAATAATCTCATTTTCAAGGAGGAGAACGAGGAATTAATTCTGAGTTTCTTATAGTGGTGTTAATAAATCTGAGCAGCTGCCAGAGTTCATAATCTGGCCAAGAGAAACTGAACACTAGTTGGGCAGAAAATCTGTGATAGGCCTAGGAATTGTATTCAGTATTTTTGAGTCAATACTATGGTATCACAGATCATATTTCTCCCAACAGAAGACCAACAAGCTATGGGAAATGCAGGGGAAATTCTAGAATGTGTTAGAGAGAAGGGAAAAGAGGATGGATACAGCCCTGTGGTGTTAGTCTCTGGTAGGAAAAGGTGTCATGCTTGATGCAATGGAAGCAGAATCTGAAGAGAAACTCCTTAAAATCTCTGATGAGACCAAGGTGGAGCATCATGTACAGGGGTTGCCTTCTGATCAATGCCGGTTTAGTCTGCAATAGATCAAAATGAAGTGATAATGTCAACTGAGGAGAATGTTTTTGCAGGATAATGGTGTCCTACTGCTCCCCAAACACCCAAGGCTAATACAGGACATTTATTTTCCAAGCAGAAGCCATTGATCTGGAAGAATATTTGCCATTGCTTTGTAGGTCAACCCTGCAGGTAATATACACAGATATGAGGTCTTGTGATAGAGTAGATCAACTAACTTCTTTATTGATGGGAGATCTAAAGTAATCTGGGATGATGACTGTTAGGAGTCTGAAAAACAGGGCTTATTTCTGATCTTGAGATGTTGCCTTCTAGAGATAATGGAATCTCTCTTTTCCATGTGGATACAAAGGGCAGGATACAGCCAGATGTACCCCAGCCTGATCAGAAGGGTGAAGCAAACCTGACCTGTCCAGGACAGTTCTTCTTCTGAAGCTTTACCAGTGGAAGCCAGAAGGCAAATATAAGTAGGAAAGTCTGAGGTTCAAAGGTTAGTTATTTTCCTTAAGGGAAAATTTATCTCCTGCAAGAACAGTTGAAAGTTATTGTTCAATAGGTCACACTCTTTAACCTTGCTTCAGTGCTGTTTGGTCATTTGATATCCAAGACACTTCCCTATAAATACAAGGCACATTACATACAATTTCCACAGATTCAAACCTGTATGCTGGAAAGGTGGCAGGGGAAAGAGCCATGTGGATTAAATAAACTTGCTTGAAAAACATTCCTTTTAAGGTGAATTTGTTTATGGTCTGTGAATGAAGTCTGTTCTCATTCCTCCTTCATCTCCCTTCTCTTCCCACCTGACTTGCACATAGTAGTAGTTGATGTGAAAGGCAAGAGGTTTGGGGCTGACTACACCCCTCCAGGTGTTTTAATGTGAAGTGACCCTGAAGTGGGAACACACAGCCAAGGATCTGCTGGCTGGATTCCTCCTGGAGAACAAAGACTGGGAGGAACTGAGGCACGTCCTGCTCTAAACTCCATTCTGGCCCATGGTTTCCACTGTCAGCAGAGAAGTCATAAAACCATAGAATGGTTTGGATTGGAAGGAACATGAAAGTTCATCTCATTCCATCCCCTGCCATGGGCAAGGACTCTTTTCACTATCCCAGGTTGCTCCAAGCCCTGTCCAACTTGGCCTTGGACACTTCCAGAGATGGGGGAGCCACAATTTCTTCGGACAACCTGTGCCAGGGCCTGCCCACCCTCACAGCCAACAATTCCTTCCCAATATCCCATCTACTCCTGCCCTCTGGCAGTGGGAAACCATTCCACTTTGCCCTGTCACTCCATCCTTTGTCCCCAGTCCCTCTCCAGCTCTCCTGGAGCCCCTTTAGGCTCTGGAAGGGGCTCTCAGGCCTCCCTGGAGCCTTCTCTTCTCCAGGTGAACGCCCCCAGCTTTCCCACCCTGGCTCCAAGAGCAGAGAGGCTCCAGCCCTGTGATCATCTTTGTGGTCTCCTCTGGACTTGTTCCAAGAGGTCCATGTCCCCATTTTCCAGTGGGAATTTACAAGTGCTTGCATTTTCTTAGAGTTTTGCCTGTGAGCATTTGTGTTCATGCCTGTGTTAGCACAGATCATTCATTCTCACTGAAATAGCTGCAAACCCTATAAAACTGCTGAGTGCTTTTTTTAAGGAAAAAAACAACTAACTGGAACCATCTAATCTGAATGTCCTCAACTGCTGTTAGTGTTGGTGGGAATGGAAAATACCTTCACAGGATTTGTCCTCAAAGAAACATCAATAGATTTGAACTTAAAAGGGGATGTGTTTCCTCCTAAGATCTGTGTCTGTTCTGTGTCCTGTACAACCACCAGTGCTGGTAGGGACTCAATTAAGGGGCTCCTTTTTAAGCATATTTTGGAGAGGGTTGAATTTTGGTTGACTCAGATCTTGTAGGTTTCCCCTTATTTACCAAAGGGAAAGGAAACATTGACTTGGCCAATAAATCTGCACTAGCACTGAGCTCTAATTTGTTTCAGCTCTCGGAGGGTTTTGTGAATCTTCAGTGTGCTCCTCAGATGGAAATGACACTGTCAGTTCAATTACAAGGACAGCTTGTGTCTAACCATGGAGAGAGTTGGCCAGCCTGGCTCCCTCCTGCAGTGTGCTGGGATCAGAGCTGAGGAGCTGGGCTCAGATCTGCACCCTCGACCCACTGGTCTTGTCCATGAAAGCATTTTTTTTTATTTTTCCTCCCCAAATCCTGCATTTTTAATATAAATAAAAAAACTTGATCTCTGCCACTGGGAAACTGCATCCCATTTTTTTTCCTAACAGAAAAATGGGAATAGGTTTCTTTTAACTAGTGGAAGGGTCTAGACTCTAAAAAGGTTTTTATTATTGTGTGCCCGGGGTCCTTAGTTTTAGACATTTATCTTGTGGCAAACCAGTAGGGAACTAGAAAGGCAGTATTTTGCAACTCCTAGACCCCCAGCTCTAAATAATGACTCAAAGCTGAAATTGAAGTAGGTGCATCATCTTCTTCATTGTGTCACTTTTAGCACAGACATTATACTTTATGGGCCTCCACTATCCAAATAGTTTGTGCAACGGACCCTAAAAATGGTGACGCATCAATCAGTCAGGCTTTATTGCTTCAACTTTCTTTACAGGAAGCTTAAAAGGGATATTATAATGCACAGTAAGGAACACAGCAGAATACAAATGCATTGGAATGCAGCACCATTCCCGTGTGTTCCCTTCGAGGTCTGGAGCTGCACTCCCAGGAATATCCCGGAGCATCAGTCACAGAGAGCCAAATGCATCCCTGGTGTAGCCTCATCGATTCTGCCCTGCCACACTGGCTCAGAGGGACAGATTCAGCCAGTTCTGGTGGCTTTCCCAGGCTCTGGGGATGAATAGGATGGGACATGATGTTAAAGAGGACTGAAAAACAGAGTGGCCCGGCTGGGGCTGGTTTTTCTGCCTGTTTTTACCAAAACTGAGGGGTCTGGGCATTGCCAAAGTTCCCTTTCCTGTTTCCAGTTCTTTCGCTTCTTTGGTGTGGAAATATCTCATAGGTTTTCCATAAACATTATGTATGGGCATTAGTTTTGCCATCAGCAAGGACAGATATATCTATGGTGACACTGAAATAAATGCAAATATAGGTATGGGCTGCTTTCTGGAAACACAACCAGGAATACTACACTGTTCGTGCAAGTGAACAAGTGGCCTTCTACGGGTTATTACGTGGTTATTGCATGAAAACTTTGCAGTCCAGGCCTCAGGCTCTAATGGAAATACCCTGGTTTGAGATGGCAGTGGTTATGGGAGGTAGTTGGATCCGTGTTAGTGCTTACAGCAGACACACAGACAAATAAATCTTACCTTGAAGCTGCATGCTGACATCTGCATAACTTTCTTTTATCGCCCGGTTCTCATACAGTTCAAAAGAGTAACCCAGGAAAGGTGATTTAGGAAAAAAAGATGATCAAGAGAAAAAGAGGTATAAAATTCTGTAGGTTATATTATATAACACGTGTGATACACAATTTGATACTTTAGATTCTTATAAAGAGAACCAAAATCTATGTGATGTTGCAATAAAAGTTTTCTGTAAATATGTAAGCGGCATTTACTCTGCAAAACAGAATATTTTCCAATATTTGTTCCTTCCCCAAATAGTCACGTTGTTTATATCAGCTCACGGAGTTTATTGTAGTATTTGTAGCAGAAATCTCTAATTTGATATTTCTCTAGTGAGTTTAATGAGCCTGAAAAGTGACATTTAGAGCTAGTTTTCTCTTTGTGCTTTGAAAAATGAAATACAAGTAGTTATCTGTTAAATGAGATAATTACAGTGCTGCTTTGCTAAAGGCACATATTAGTGATTTTTAGCTTGTTTCGCTTAATTAAAGCTTTACAAAATGTAGAGTGCCAACCCGTTAACAGACCTGTTGGAACAGTTACCGAGACTGTGAAATAAAACCAGTTGCTCTAAACAAGTCACAAAAAGAGATTGATGAAATGGCTGGCAGCTCCGGCAGAAATTTAAGCCTTGGCTGCATTAGAGCAAATGTAATAATAGCAGCAAGTAACCCATATTTTTAATTTTACTGATCTTTCTGCAATAATTATAAGGAACTTTTAATGTCTGTAATTAGAATGTTAGAGATAGGGTGACTTAGACCAGTGCTGCATTGTGAAAAATTGGATACTTACCGTAATTGAAAATTAATCACTTTTCATTACCAGGAAGGGATGCAGTTCTTATTTTGAATGGGCTGAGATGCATCACATGAATTATGGGCAAACAAATTCATGTAGTTGAAGTCAGCGAGTTTGAGGCCAGTCTGTGCCAGAAGTGTCTCTGCTGACGTAATATGTTGGATAATGAAAACAGGGATGTATTTGTTTGACTGGCAACTGCAGCCCGGAATTTTGCTTTGCTGAAAGTTCTGATCAAGAGCATCGAGGAATTTTATCAGACGTCCCTCCAGCCAACAAGCTTTGGGCATCATCCCTTTAAACAGCTGGATGGGCAGAGTCACCTATAAAGCCAGATGCAAGACAACAAATTTATGCAGCTCTGCCAGAAGCCTCTGAGCAGGTTTGAGCAGTGAGGTTTGTTATATGGGCAGAAGTGGAAGTGTGGATTGCTGCCTGTTAGCTGACCTGTTTGGTGGTTGTGCAGAAGGGCTGTCTTTCCCTGCTCACAGGTGGAAAGGCAGCTCCTCATCCCATGCAAACAGTGAAATCTCTGGAGTTTGGGAAAGTTTGGCCTCCCTGGCAGATCCACTGGGGAGAAGGCAAAGGCAGCTTGCAGAAGGGAAGAATTTTAGGCATGGTACTCTGATGGAACTGTTTGTCTTGGGGGCACTGCAGGAAACATAGTCCAAGCAGGGAAACCCCTTGTGGTAACAGAAACAATTGGTCTGGATGGGCAGCAGTTTCACATGAAAAACAGATGAAAATGCAGATGAAAAGAAGGTGTTTTTTCCAGCTTTGATGAAAAAGGAATCCTTTTTTATTTCTTAACCAGCTCTGCTCTCTTGGTGTGTGCATTTGTTGACACCAGATTTATGAGTTTAACCACTGTGTGTGGCCCCCTCAGCACCCCATAGTGTCTTTGCATTCAAAGGGTGGCATTTTACGCTCAAAAGATGATGTGAAAATGTCACCATCTTGCTCAGCAATTCTTCTCCTCGTGCGTCTGTCACTGATTCCAGCTGCCAACTGCAAGGGCAACAGGCACACAAAACCTGCTCCAAACATTATTTTGTAAGTTGGAAACAGTCTTTTGCCCAGATAGGAATTTCTCAAAACCCACATAATTTTAGGAGCGATAAATGAGCACAACTGTGAGGGAGATGCTTCCCTTCTCCTTGGCTCTAATAGCTTTGCTCTGGCTGCAGCAGAAAAGGTGAAATAGAAGCATTGGCTACCCTTGCTTTTCCCTGTGCACAGCTGGACTGTCCGGGTGCACACCTTCCTCTCCTGTCATTAGGCTGAGCAAGGATGCGGCTGCTCAGGGCTGGGTGATTGATGTCAAATGCAGTAGCGACATTAAATTTGTCTGAAACGGACAAAGGAAAGCATTATTCACTGTAAAAATCTTGTCTAAAGTTCCCATCTAGCCAATGCTGCTCCTAAATTACATTTGTATGAATTTTAAAATGTTTTTTTGAATTTCTTGGCCCATGATTGTTCCCAAGGTCACAAAATCAGAAAGCTGAGGTCTGAGGCTTGTTAAAACTGGTGGTGAAAAATGTGCCTGTAATATATCTTCATATTTGCAAATGTATTTTATTGCTGTCCATATCCTGTGAGAAAAATCCAATGTTCTTAAAAGACAAGCACTGCTTGTTATAGAGACACTTATTAATGTTTATTAGAAACTCATTTCACTAACATCCATGGCTTTATTGGAAGTTCCTTAAGTAGCAAATCCAATTTCCTTTCTTATGCTTGTGCTTACTTAATTAACATCAAAAATTGAATGAGGCAAAACAAAGTTTGATATTCATTTTAATAAGTTGTATAAAGTTAGCACAATCTCATTGAGGCCATTCTTCATCGCTCCAACTGCAGACACAAAGTGCCTTTGCAGCCGTTTGGAGTTTTACATCATATAGGTTAGATAACCTAGCAACTAATGAGAGAGCCAGTGGAGAAAGGAATTAATTTTCAAATAAACCCTTTAGAGTCTGCGTTCTGGGGATACAGGACTTTGTGCTGGTGTGTGCCTGGCAGGGAGCTGGGGATGCTTTGGCACAGGAAAGGGTTGGGTCCCAAACCTGGGAGGAGGTGTTTGGCAGAAAACCTTCAGAAAACTCTAAAGGAACCACGTGTTGTGACGGTTACAAGGACAGAAAAGAAGCGTTTGTGACATGTTTCCTTTGCAACACCTTTTGTGTGTGGATCCTCCCGCCCTGCAGTGAGTTCAGCCCGACACGTGTGCCAGCTTAAGGCTGCTCCTGCTCCACTCTTATCAAAATATCCACCTGATCATGTGATGTCTGTTGACCTTAGAACAAGCGTTATCATATTGGAAAGTAATGATAAAAAAATCCCGTACTACAGTAAAGCTATTATAAGCTGTAGTGTTTGTGCCATTACTGGGGAATATGGTATTGATTTTTTAATAAATTATGCCATAACCTACATTTTTGCCTTAGGTTAACATTTAACACCAGAAGCAGGAGAAAGGTACAATATACAGATATTAGAACAAGTTTTACTCTACCACAGACTTCAGCACGTGCTTTAAAACCAAGAGTGGTGGGGCCTTGATCACCTTCTTTTGTGATGTTCCCCTCTCCCCCAGCTCCTGGGCCAGGGCTAAGGACACAGGGGAGCAGCTCTGTAACCCCAAAGAGTTTTGGGGCTGCTCTGCTGCCCCATTTCTCTTCCAAAGGGTGGAGGTTTCCAAAGGAAACTGGGACTGTTCCTTAGCTGTAAAATAACCTTGCTCTTGTAGTGCTGAATATCAATAAGAAACTCAGAAGTAGTTTTAAGGAAGCAAAAGAAAAAAATTCATTGTGAGTACATATTTTGATATTTTAAGTTAAACTTTTTCTCGGTGAGAGTGTTTAGATGAGGGTTTTCTTTATAACTTTAAGTTTTCAAATTTATTTTTAATTTTGGAAGGAAAAATCAATGTCATCAACTTTGTCACTCTATCTTTTTCCAAAAAAAAAGGGAGTAAAATATTTAAGAGAGAGTCCTCCACTATCCTTCTAATGGCTAAATGCAATTATCCATGTAAACCTTGAGCTGTATCAGAAGTATTCTGCTGGTAAATGGGAATTAAACCCGAGACTGTTTGCTCGAAGGGCTTTCAGTGCAACCCAAAAGCAGCTCTATTTCTGTGTATCAATATTCAGCTCAGAGAGGGAAGGTGGGGAGGGACAGACATCTCTGCTTGGGATGAAGTCCTGTTACTACCTGTTGTAGCTTTTACTCCTGAGACAACCATTTCAAAAGCTACTTTTGCCTGCCATTTTCCACTCAGTTAGCATCAAACAGCTGCTCTTTTCCTCATCATTCCCGGGAGTCCTAAGCAAGGGGATGTTTTCTAGGAGTTTCTGAGAATAGCTCTCCTTTACAAAGATATGCCATTGTCCAGGAGAAAGGTGCCATAAGTAAACACAGGTGTGAAACTACTGCTCAAAAGGATGGAATAAATACTTGGATTAAAGTACTTGTGCTCAAGGCTTTCCCTGTTTGTACACCATGGAGACTTCAGGTGGGTAAATACCATCACTGGGAATGTTCTTATCTCTGCAGATCCCAAAAAATTCATCACTGCAGGTCCCTGAACCTGGTCTCCAGTGCCCGAGGAGCCAGGATACCTTGAAGTGGAAGTTAGTGAGGAATACGCCCAAACCTATCACATACACCCTCATGATGGGAATACACCATAGGATGAGCTACTGGGGAAGCAGCTGAGCAAAGAAAGGGAATGAGGGATTCAGGAGAACATTTCCAGAAGAGCTAATGGGTAGAACAGAGAGGGACTCACCCGCCCCACAAGTGAAAACTTATTTCCTGTTACACAGATATCTTATTAATGCTCTACTGACAAGGGAATTAACTCTCCAGGATAACAATTTCATGAACCTGCAATCACAAGTACCTTTGTCTTTCTAAAGCCTGCATTTGTATATCATCTCTACATGCCTGCCTAGAGACTGCCATGGAAATTTTGCTCCCTCAACGCAGGAATAAACTCAGACAATTTTTAGATACTTACCAAAATATCCTCTAAGTAAAAAATTTAAAAGTCCCCATTAGTATTAAACATTTCCTCTTCATGCTGTCAGTGCTGCCATGGAAAGAGAAATGTACCTCAGCTTGGCTCAAGCTTAAATTCCCTCTCTTCTTGTACTCTTTAAATAGCAGATTGCCAGCTTAAGAAACTTGTTGCTGCTGATGACTATGATTCATGATCCATCGAAAAGGACTGGGAACTTAATGGCTGTTTTTCATATCCTGATAACTGCATTGTACTCTCATCCTCTGGCTTCTAGTTTTAAATTCATTTAGATGTGTTGTGGTGGCTGTTTCAGTTTTCAAAGCCCATGGGGCCTGGTTTTATATTCCTCCCAGTGCTAAACCTGGCTTTAGTGGAGCTGCTCCCGACTTACACTTGTGGAAGAGAGGATGATGAGGCTTGTGGTTTTAATGAACAGCTGCAACCAAAGCCAGGATTTTTCTCTTCAGTTTAAGATACATGAGCACTTGTGGAGCTGTGTTACTTTGAAATACCTGCCTGGAATATCTAAGGCATAGCAATCTAAACTTAAAACTCATACTTGAAAATTCATATTAATTAAAAAGGGACATGTGAAGCCAAACAAACAAACAAACAAACAAACAAAAAAAATCAATGAACTAACTGGTCCTTCCACAGTTAAGTAACATAATTTGTTCAATTTGTTTTATGTCTCTAAGTGAAGAACCTTTTACTCACTTTGATTCATGGATGGAGGTTAGAAAATGCTACAGTAGAAAGGAAATTAACATTTAACCTGCCTGCCTGCACATCCGAGCCGATGTCTCAATGTGACTGCAGCTGTGAGCAAATTCTCCCAATAAACCAGACAGAGTGTCTGTAATATTCACATGGCTACTTGTGCCTCGAGGAAAGCTCAGACTCTTTTGCAGCTATTAGAGATCAAATTAGGAAAAGTAATCTGAGCAGGGTGTATTGCTGCTTGATATATATCTATTTTTATTTTAGTTAAAATGTGAGGGGACACATTGTTAGCCAACATGCATCAGTGCAGCCTCACAGACTTAAGACCTGCCAGTGCCTGTGAAAATTGCTAATTTAACAGCCTGGATTCCACAAACTGGTTTTTTTTTTGTTGTTGTTGTTGTTTTTTTTTTTTTTTTTTTTTTTTTTCAGAATACAGGTATTCTAGAAGAGGCAATGGTAAAGCAAAGCAATGGTATTTCTCCATAGGATTGTGCAAAATAAACTTAGACTCTCCTTGTTAATACCAGTTTAGGATCAGACCCATGTATAAGCAGACTTGAGGCCTTGTACATGTTCTTCCTTCCTCCTCAGAAACGTGTTTTAACATGGTTCACTGCAGCTCAGAGACCCGGCATGAAAAAATATACTCAATAGGGTCACGTAGGATTTAGTTGTGATCAAAGATTTCCTGCAACAAATGGCACATGGGAGACCTGGTATCAGAAAAAGACCTGCATCAGTTGCTGCGAGAGTGGCTAATAGTTTAAAATAAATGTGCATAATACATTTTGATTCCAACAGGAAGCCTGAGGATCCTTCATGATGACCCTCAATCTTGTTAGCACTTCATTATGTCCTGTCAAACGTGTCTGAGCTGCAGGCATGGTAAAGGTCAGCCCGAGGCATGTGAGGAACACCAGACACCTTTCAATTTTTGTTTTTTAAGAACAAAGAGGGACCGTGAGCCAAGTATTTTGCAATGCAAAACAGAAAGTTGAATAAAAATCACGAATCCAGCTTCTTTCCCTGCTAGTTGCAGTTTGCCATCCCACCACAGGAACCTGTGGCTTTGAATTTTTCACTGTGGGGTTGAAGATGCAGTTTTATTTATTTATTTGTGGCCGTCATTGCCATGGAAGCAATTGCTGTACCACATATACTGGATTCCGGCATCTGTGAGAGAATCAGACACAAAAAGCAGGGAGATGACTGGTTGGAAGAGAAGAAAGCTGGTGTTTACGCTTAGTGCTGTGCACCCTCAGTAATCAGCTGTGATGGGGGGAAAGGCAGAAAAGGCCTGTAACAGTTCAATGGGTGTTTTGATAAAATATTATGGTTTTTTTTTTTTCAAAATTTGCCAGAGTGAGACTGTGTTTAATAAGTAGGATGATTATGGTCTTTTTATATTCATGTTTCTGCCTCCTTCCCGGTAATAGCAGCCTAATCAGAGAGTAATAAAGACAGGCTCACAAAATTGTATTTCCTTGGAAAAATTTGAGGGCTGACTGCCTGAGAAGTTGGGGAGGACAAAGGAGCCTATTGCTACTGCAGAGCGTTTCTTAGAATGGGTGCAAGATGAGACACACACCGGCCAGATCCACAAGCAGAGATGCTGCCTACCTGTTAAAACTCAGAGTGGCTTGAATTTATCTGAATATCTGTATAATTTTGTGGCCCAGTCCCTAACAAAGCAGTTTTGCATTACCCCAGCAACATACAACAGCCTTAAAATTAGGACATCCCTCCCATTTAGGGACTCCCTGCACATCTCTGATGGAAAAGGTTGTGGTCATCCCCCACGCTGTTACCTTTGGAGGTAGATTCATCCTCCAGGCTGCAGGCTGAGCTCTTCAGATGCTCAATTCTTCACCTGCTGTTGGTCAACAGGAGTTGGACGAGCTGGAATTGTTTGAGAAGCAGGTCTTTGCTGGGACAGTTACATTGACTGAAATGAGTTCAGGAACAATCCCACAAGCAGGACACCTTGCAGATCTGCGGGGTGGTGGCTGTGGCAAACAGGATCACAAGCAAGGGAGAGCTGTCTCATGACCTGCAAGCTGGAATGAGGTGTGTGGGTCCCTTCCCATCACTCTTCTGAGTGGGGGAGAGGAGATTTTGTATCTCTCTGTATGTTTTTTGGGTGGTGATTGGCATACTGGGTACAGAGTCTTAGCAGTGTATATGGACCCAATTCCTGCAGAAATACTTTGAGGTTGGGGAATGTAGAAAAAAAAATAAGGTAATGTTAAGATGCAAGACAGTGGCAGCACCTTATGCTGTACAAACACATTTCTGTTTCAAATGGGTTTTCGTTTTGTTCCTTTGTAACTATTATTAGAACTAATTTCAAGATAGTAGCTTCCAATGCCTTTTTCAGAGAGATGTGGAGTAAAGTAGCTGTCTGTGGCAGAAGAGGGAAAAAAAGAGAGCTACAGAGTGGAGAATAATGGTGTTTGAACCAAAAGGAAAAACGTTGTTTATGTGTCATCAGATGCAGCTTTTTTGTTTGCACTTCATTTGATTATCAGTATTTTCAGCCATCTCAGGCATTAATACATCTCTGCAGGGAGGGGCAGGGTTCATAGCCTTTCCAAAGCAGCACTAATGAGTGCCTTTAACTTAATAAAATGATCATTTGCCAACTACTTACCATAATGTGAACTAGATGCTTTCAGTGCAGAGATTAAAAGGAGTTTTCTTTGCAAATGCACCATAGTTGCTACTACTACATGAGTCATATGCAGATATAGAGAGTGTTCATTGGTTATTGTTTTGGAAATCTTGAGATCTCTTAAAATAGGTTGGAAGGAGTTGTTAGAGTCTATATTGTTTCAATAATATATGGATTATCACTCTCTAAATACGCAATGACATAAAAGGCAATAATGCCTTTTATGGATCCCATGTGGCCTATTACACTAATGATCCATGAATAATGGGGTCACGGGATGAGTTTTGAACAGTGCCTTTCTTTGTTGGTTGTTTTTCTCATTTATTTACCCAGGAAAATTCAGTTTTAAGTATCTGCTTTTCAGCAAGGTCCTACCATTTACTGAGTTTTCACGTGGGTTAATGGATGCCAAAGAGGTCAAGTGACTTCCCAAAGGTTATACAATGAGTCACTGAATTTGTTGAGAATAAAATACAAGAACCTCCTAGTTTTCTGTCCTTTGCTTTGACTGACGCTAAAGCAGAGAGATTTCAGATCAGCATGACCTCTACTAAATCTCTGTGTTACTGCTTTGAGGGGTCATCAAAGCTTGGTGTTCAATGGAGAAATCTGAAGCTCCTGAAGCAACATTTCCCGTATTTCTCATGGAAACAAACAAAAAGACCCGAAGGGCTGTGATACAAACAAGATGCTTTGATCCTTGCGACATAGATTCTCTCTTAAATAAAACTGAACAACGCAGTGTTAAATAAACACATGGAAGCCCACAAACACAGTTTTCCTCATGCTATTCCCAAACAACAGTGTTTGTTTAGAGGGAATTATGTTTCCCACCTTTCTGCTAGGGTGTTTCTTTCACGTCAAGTGGGAAACCCCTTGATTAATGACTATGATTTACCTCCTTCCAAAACAAAACCTGGCACTGCTCCTCCAAGCCCTTTAGATGTGAAGGCTCAGTTGCAGAGGACAAGGTGTGTCCTGGAGAGCATCCCCAGGTTATTCTGGGTGCACTGATGGAGCTGACAAGCATGACACACCACACCATCACCATTGCTCTGGTCTTCTACCTTCTCCTCAAGTCTCTGTCAGGAAGAGGAGGGTTCCTGTGCTGAGCTGAGCTTGGACACTGAACAGTTACACGCCCCGGGCACATCTCTCACCTGGATGTGCCCATGTTCACTCAGCTGCAAAAATGAGATACCTCCTGGTGCCCGTCTCTCCTGATTTTGTGTGCATACAGAGCTCTGCAGCTCCAAATAGTTCATTATTATTAGTAGTACTACCTTACAGCATATTATTTCATGCCTTTAATATAGTATAAAGCAATTACACAATGTAAGGTACTACGGAAATACAGGAGGATCTGCCTGGAATAATAATTTGATTCCGAAACTTTGTTGCTAAAAGATTTCAGGGTAAAACTGTAGTACAACATATGAGCTTTTAATGAAATGACTCCCATTATTTCTAGTCTAAATGGACAAGACTTACATAACACAGGGACAATTTTCATTTAATTAGCAAATAATTTATATTAGGGTATAGTTGTCAAATTCTAATTCATCAAACAGTATTCAGCAGTGAATTGGAAGTGTTTCTAGCACGTGTGCTTCCATGTTTATACACCTCCAAGCTGGAAATCATACTTGTTGTTTATCTGAAAATACATCAGGTGAATGCCGTTGCTCATGGGTGTAGAAACATCACAGAATATGCCTGAGAAATCAGACGAGACATCTCTGACTGTGTTTCAACATTGCTGACGTCTGGTGTTGTTTGCGGGGTGGCTGAAACACATTCAGGGAAAGGGGTTGAGGCCAGAGAGCATGTTTTAGCTGTTTCAGCATAGAAGGAGGTCACAATTAATTAATTAACGTCTCCTATGATTCCTTAAGCTGTGTGTTGGCCATGTAAATACCCTGATTTTGCTTGTTTTGCCTTGCCTCTGAGCGAGGCGATGCTGCTGCTGTCCCTGTGACAGCTGAGTGCCTGAAACCATCTTACTTAAAAAGAGATTTAAGACCCGCAGTGTTGAGGAGAAGTCACACAATGGCTTTCTGACAGCCCGTTGCACACGCTGATCAAGGCACTGGCTTTAAAACAGTTTGGCTTATAATTATATCTTTACAGCTAACTGGGCTATCCAAATGATTTTCTCTTCTCCCCCTCCCCAAGTCTACTGACCTGTGGCTAATGAGATTTGTGTTTCGATTAGTTGTAGAACATAAATTAACTAATCAATGAGAATGGATTCACATCCTTTCTTGTAAAAGAGCTCTGCTGCAGTGATCTGTATTTAATATTCAAATCAATTTCAAATTCGCAGGATGATTCTGCTAATATGGCAGGCTGGGACTCGCAGCATCTGTATCCTTGCCACAGCCTGTAAATATGGGATGTTTATGGAATCGCCCACTGACCTCCAAAGCCTTCTCTGGTCTCATTGATTTACTATTTCACTTAATAGTGATGATGAGAAGCTTAGAGGATGGCAATGAAGCTGGGAAAGGCATGTGAGAAAGCATTTTCCCTTCATTTACAGGACTGTTAAGACTAAGCAGAAGTCGCAGGACTTTGAAAAATGCTGTTTGTTTTTGATACGAAAATTTTGGGTCATTTTTATTCAACCTCAAATTTTCCCTCTTTCTGGAGATGAGGATAAAAATATAGTGATTGCCAAAAAGCAGTTTTCTAAGGGTGAGGTTCTTTCGTTTGCTTTCAAGCTAGAGAGAACTTTATCTTTTGCCTTGCTGCAAATGTCTCATCTGTACAATTAACCAGCATCTTGGCATAAAATGTGAAAATTTGTACAGTCTTCAAAGCATCTGCGGCCTTTATGGTACAAGTTCTGTTAGTACTGAAGCCACAGAAAATTAAATGTTCCCCAAAGAACTTCCAGATGTGTTTTATTCTAATAGGGTCATTATACAGTAAATTAAAAAGCAGGGTAAATGGAACTGTAAAATTTAAATTAGTCTAAAACCACATCTCTTTGCTTTGAACATTCATTTGTGGGGTTGCATTTGCAATAAATGTGAATTAGGCAGCTGCAATAACTGTTAATCATATATTTATAAAATAGTAATGAGGAAATGAATAGCAGAGTAAGACAGCTGCACATTTCTCTAATAGTATGTCAACTGTGAGCATAATAAGATGTAGAAAATTGTTTGGTGTTATGCTGATAATGCAGCTGAATGTAAGAGATCACTTCAACCTCTTAACTTTACAGGAAATTATATATAAAATCCATAAAAAGCCATAATAATACATTAGGCCTCTGAATTGTAGTCAATGTTTTTCTTTGCTTTGATTTTTCTGAAATGGGCCATACTTTTCCAGAAGTAATCTGCCAAAGATCACTAAGGCTTTTGTTTCAGGCTGCACTTTATTCACCATCTTGCAATTTCATTTAAAAGATAGTGCTTCTAAAAGCCAAAAGTGATCTAACTTCCCTGCTCCAGGAGAGCTCCAGGAGCTCCCACCTTCCTCTCCTTGCAGAGTTTTGCCAGGTTTTGAGCATCCCACCTCTGAGCCCCAGTGGAGTTATCACTGCTGAAACCAGTGATTCAATTCAGAACCCCACACGAGGCATAGCAAATTGGGAAATTTAAATGTTACTTATATATGTTTCAGAGAAACTATATTTTTATTATATTTGCCTCTCTTTATTTACTTCTCTCATATCTGAGAGTAGTAAATGGCTGTTAACATGGCCTGAGGGCATCTGTTGTTTTTTCCCAGCCATTGTAAAATTATAAAGAGGTCAAGATAATTGCAAAAAAAAAAAAAATTAAAAAAATCAGGGAACCTAAACCCAAGAAATAAATTGAAATATTTGAGCAGCCCTTTAGATCTGCTGCTTGTGCCAGCAGACGTCACAGCCTGCCCTTGTGCCAGGTGCTGCTCACTTGCACTTGCAGTTTTTAACCAGCCTTAATTGAATTTTGCAACTGAATCGGGGTGAAGAGGAGAATTACAAAGCTAACAGGAAAAAAATTAGGCAAGTGCTGGGCTGCAAACAGCCAGGCAGGGAATAGGTGCTAAATGTGTAATGGGAAGGCTGCCACAGGAAATGTCACTTATCAAAGTGGCAGGGCTTTGCAAGGAAAAGCAAGGGAAAGAAATGAGGGACCCAATCCCAGCACTCGCTGATGCCAGTGTGAATAGTGCCTGTGATTTAATAGGCTCTTTGCTGGGATGTGGCTTGGGCAGTCGGGCTAAAACTGATGGGTTTTAACCCACAGCTGAAAGTTGCTGAGCAGAGCTCAGCTGGGGAGTGTTGGAGGGGGCCCGATCTCCAAAGGAGCACTGCAGGATAAAAAACATCATGTTTTTGCTCTGGAATAAACCCCTGTCTGTTGCTGACTCCCCTTCCACTATGGAATGAACCTGTGTCTGTTACTGACTCTCTTTTTGCTGTGGAATGTCTGTTACTGAGTCCCTTTTCACTATGAAATACATAGTAAAGTGATGTGCGATCTGACTGTAAAATGTGTGATTGTGCTGTAAATAGTTTTGTCTGATTTTGCCATAAATGTTTCCTGCATTTGGAATGACCACAACCAGATCGCTTTTATTTTTTAAAATACAGAGAGGAAGGAAGACTGAAGAACTTATAATCATCAACTTCCTAGATGAAAAGTCTTTCAGTCAGTACACAGAATCCGTGATAGACATGAAAGGTCAGTCAGTGGAGAAGGAATGAATCCTCTATGGACAGAAAGGAGGATTTTTTAATTAGCCCCATGTGTTTAAGGATGAGGTGAGGGGGGTCACCACTGGAGGTCTGGGTGTCCTGGCCAAGGTCAGGAGCTCTGCAGCACCTTCAGCTCTATTGGTCTTCTGGAAAACCTTTGCAGTCCCTCACTGAACCTGACCTTTAGCCTTCATCAAGCTGTTGCCCTTAATCATAGAATCATAGAATCGATTGCGTTGGAAAAGACCTCAGAGATCATCAAGTCCAACCCTTCATCCAACTCCCGTCTGTTTACTAGATCATGGCACTCAG
>JAWWEU010000160.1:32564923-32594059 GCA_035583155.1 Acropternis orthonyx
GGTTGGACGGGGCTTGGAGCACCCTGGGCTGGTGGGAGGTGTCCCTGCCCATGGCAGGGGGTGGGATGGGATGATCTCTAAGGTCCTTTCCAACAGAAACCATTCTGTGATTCTGTGCTTCCTTCTTGCTTTAAGAGAGCATTTGTTTGCCTGGAAATAGTAAAACTAATGACACATAACTGAGATGTGACTCCAGGGAGGGACAGAGCCCAATGTGGCTGAACACCCTTCTGGTACTGGCCAAAATTAAGTTTTCCTCAAATAACCACTTCAGATTCGTTATTTTAATGAGAAATTAAAGGCTTGTTCCAAAAAATTAAAGTTGTATAAAGACTCCTATTACTTGTAGTGATGATTAAAATAAAACAGAAATTATCAGAAGTGAAGTGGTCTCTTTTCCTTCTTTATTTGTCCAAGTTATTTTTTTCCTCTTGACGCCCATACTGATGCCTATGGACAAGTTCTAATATAGAGACATATTTTAATATATTGGTCAGTGATTAAAAGGAAACACAAATAAAATGTTAATGGTGTGAAATGGAAGTGCCAGAGCCTTGAAGACTGAGACACAAATGCAAAGATGAGGGAATAACTGTTGCAAAGAGGGTTGCACACGTTTTTTTTTATTGTTTTCCACTCTGTGTTATCTTTTTTGCAGCTTTGCTTAGCATCAGCAATGTGCTTGTTTTTCAGGTGCTTTTTCTCATGTTATTTGTGAACCTGCTGAACAACAACACAAAAAAAAAAAAAAGTTGATTTTTCTGGATGCTTGGGGAAATAGCCTGATCCCAGACAAATTGCCCAGGAAGTCTCAGAAATGACTTAGCCTGCCACAGAGGCAAGGTTGTAAAAATTGAAAAGGTTTTCACTTTTGACTCTTCCAACTGTTGCAGAAAGAGACATTTGCTGGTGTATGGTCTCTGAAAACTGTCACTGAGCAAATTAAAATAACAAAAATATCCATCTGTGGACCCCCACGCATCCAGCTTTCCTGCCCTGCTCTGTCACAGGGAATTAATCAGCCAGGGTATGTGTGGTGTGCTCAGCAAGAGCAGCTGATGCTCAGCAGCTGCAGGGCTTTTACAGTAAATATACACAGGTATTGGTGCTGGAACCACAATATTCCACTGGTTTGGATGGGGCCCCTTCATGTATTACAGAGAAGAGAAAAGGAAGCTGAAATGGGAGAGGCATGGGAGAAACAGGGATGCTGGAGGATTATCTGTCCTTCCCAGCTACTTACA
Source organism: Acropternis orthonyx (assembly GCA_035583155.1). Taxonomy (NCBI): domain Eukaryota; kingdom Metazoa; phylum Chordata; class Aves; order Passeriformes; family Rhinocryptidae; genus Acropternis; species Acropternis orthonyx. Next base: position 32,566,168 of record JAWWEU010000160.1, read on the forward strand.
CACCTCTGGAGGCTTTCCATGGGGTCTGAGGACAGGAAAACAACCTGGAGCACTGATTCCCAAGCTCTGAGGCATTATACAGACTGTACACAGACAGCCTGATGCCCCTTGGACTTCCCACTGCTTGGGTCAACCCTGACCATTATCACCTCTGCACTCATGCAATTTTCAATCAGGTGCATGGTTGCAGAACTAGATCCCTCATGCTTTCATTCTTTCCATCTCTAGACCTTAACATTACTTTATCCCCCAGGCTGGAGGGCTCTGTGGTGCTCTGCCAGTTTGACTGTGGGAAAAGACCATTGAGAAGTCAACAGCTTTGCCTTTGAAGGGACCCTGAAACTCTCAAACTTTGCCTGGTCAATGAAGAAGCTGGAAAGAGGAGGTAAAGTGTATGTATATACACACATATATATATACTTCACCTCTTGAGGTATAGATCTGTAGTTGAGCCTTGGAGATGAGAAGTAAGAAAGCTTCAGCTAAAACTACTTTAGAAACATTGATTTCCATGAGAAATACTGTTCTTGAACTTTTCACTGCAGCTGTTTCTCATAGTTTGGTCTCTTTCTTAGGTGGATATATTAGCAAAAATATCTATCTATTTTATTCTGTCTCACTGAAAATTACTGGTGACTGTATTTCTGTATGTTTAAATGCAGCAGTCCATCTGATGTGGTGTCACTTTTGTTAAATGTACAGACATATTCATGGGACATTACACTCAGCAATATGCATGGAATCGGACTGTATTCCACCTGGGAATGACCTACAAGCAGTGTATTTCCATACCTATGAGCCTTCGAGGTGTGAAAACAAGAAGGAATTCAGCAGCAGGGTGGTTTATACCTGCATGGGCGAGAGAAGGATAGAAAACCCTACCTGTTCCTTTCAGGGTTAGCCTTGTCCCTGCTCCCAGCCTTCCCTAGTCATCTCCCTCCTGTGTCTTTCTCCCACACAGATTGAGGATCTTTTTTGAGGTGGTTTGGGGACTATTTCTGAGGAATGTTTTAGGAACATGTTGTTTACTTGAAGTTCATGCAGTATCTGGCCATTGCAGGACTTTATTGATGGATGTGTTGCAGTCAGGGTGGCACAATGTTCTCGGCACACACTTAGTTCATCCACAAATTGCTGGCAGAGAGCAGGATTTAACTGCAATGCACAGTCCTAAATCCTGTAGGGAATCAGACAGTGTAAAAGTATTTTCTTTTGATGTCCAAAAAGTGATATTTATTGTATCAGGTACAAATCTGACCTCTTAATATTGACAAGTGGAGCAAGTGACCCTCTGTGGAGTTTGCATGGAAGAGTTGCAGGAAAAGTTACAGAATCACAGAAAAGCTACCACCTTTTTTTCAGGAACTCAGCCACAGCCATTTCAACCTACCTGTCCCAAAGTGCTTTTCTATATCATTAAAGAGCCAGATGATGCTAATATTTATACCAAAAAGATCTTTCACCTTTCCTTCAGTCCTTTATTTTTCATATTTTGGTTTATAGCAATTTTTCCCCAGTTATTTCAATGGTGCTTTTGATAGGGAAAAAAACCCCTCTGCTTAATAAGAAATCTGCTAAAACCTTACATCTAAATGCTGAATACCAAATGGCAAATCTAGTGGTGTGATTCATTGGCATTAGGAGTATTCATTTTGCTTGGGGAACTCATTTAGCTGAAGGCACAGTGCTTCTGTCCTGCTCAATGGTCTTTGGATAAAGTGAATTTACTTTACTTGTCTACTTTGAAGACTAGAAATTTGGTGGTGTTTCATTTTCAGGTAGAAAAGCAAAGAACTGTTCAGATATTCTCCTGAAGCTGTTCTGAAAAGTGGCTCATAATGACAGAATCACAAAGGTCTTGTGCTATTTTCTTCCCATAAATCTGGCAGTGGAAATATTACAGGTTTTCCTGGTCTTTATCCACTCGCTTGTTGCGATGAGAGTGTGAGATTGGTTTGGGCTCCTGTGAAGTTCTAAATGTTAGAAATAAAATGCAGAGCACAAATGAGAGCTGCTGCACCTCCTTGGGACTGGGAATAGCAACTGGTAGGAGAGAAGGATCATTGCAACATGGATGGCTGACGAGGATCCTCATAATTCAATGGAAAGGGTTCCCCACACTGATAGGGAAGTGAAGGATGACCATACCTCTTGTAGGGTTCTATGTACCAAATGCAGCAAGGAAAAAAGGTGAACATAAAATTAGACCCCAAAGTTTTGGTGCTGACTCCTACTGGAATAAACTGGAAGTTACAGAAGTGTGTGATCTGCCAAATCCTTGTAACCTGGGAAGTTCTGTAACCAGTACTCATGGAGGCACTAGGAAAAACAGCAAAAGTGAGTTTCATGGAGTCACAGAATGGTTTGGGTTGGAAAGGACCTTAAAGGTCATCTCATCCAACCCCCTGCCACGGGCAGGGACACCTCCCACCAGCCCAGGTTGCTTTAAGCCCCGTCCAACCTGCCCTTGGGCACTCCCAGGGATGGGGCAGCCACAGCTTCTCTGCCCAACCTGTGCCAGGGCCTCACCACTCTCAGGGAACAATTTCTTCCCAATATCCTATCTAATCCTGCCCTCTGTCAGTTTGAGGCCCCTTGTCCTGTCATTCCATGCCCTTGTCCCAAGTCCCTCTCCAGCTCTCCTGAAGCCCCTTTTGGGAACTGCAAGGTGTTAAAATGTCTTCCTAAATGGATTCTGGACCAACCTGAGGTAAGCAGATGAGCCTATCTCTGTAATTTCTTGGACTACCTATTTTCTTTGAAAAAAGGGAAATAAACTGGGGCTTTAAAAACATTGCTCTTACAATCTGACAAAAGTCCACATAAAATCAATTGAGATCCTTTTTCTGGAATAACACGTCTGCTCTTCCTTGGCTTAGAGAAGTGTTTATTAATAAGGAGAACTGGTGTATACAAGGGAGTGAGCACGGAACAAGGGTGGGGTTTAAATTTCCAGCCTGATAATGACTCCTCAGTAACTCCCAGTTTAAATACTTTAATACAACACTGTGAGTGTTTTGTGCAGATCAGCATCAAGCTCTGCCCAGAGCAGCTCCAAGGACATGTTGGAGCGAGGGTGTCCACGGGCTGGGAGGGGACAGCCCTGGAGAATTAGTTCTGCAAGAGCTGCTTGGGATTATTTCTCCAGACAGACAATTTCTAAATCTGGTTTTCCCTGGGTGTTGAGACCACATTTGTGGCAGGCTGTGTATGTGTGAGTGAGTGTGAGCAAACAGCTTTTGGCAGGAGGACAAGCCCCGTTTATCCCAGACACAAACCTGGCCAGAGCCTGGGCTTGCTTCACACGTGGTTCATGGCCATGACTGGGAAGTCTGTCAGATTTATAAATTTACTGGTCAGAGATGGAACTGGGTCAGTAATTATGGGTAGTAACTGTGACTGATCCTATAAAACACATCATATGTTTGCATTTTTAGGACAGTATGACTTTATTTTTTTAAAGCTGTGGCCTGGTTACAAGGCAATTTGGCTCAGTGTTCGCTTTATTCAATTCTTTCGGTGATTCAAGCCATCATCCATGCTATTCATGTGGACTTGGTTGGTGACAAAGGGCTACATTAATCTGGAATCTTAATGGATAATTTCAGAACTGTGATATCTGGTGTGATACACAACTAAGCATGAATGATATCAACATTTTGCTTTGGAGGGGCTGTGTTATTTTTGTTCCTTGTGTTTGCTTTTCTTCTTTTTCTGTGGTCTGTCATGGATTCATGGTTTTGATATGCCTAAATTCTCCAATTCTTTACTTGGTTACATTATTTATTTATTACCAAGAGTGTCTATGTTTGTAGAAGACAATATTTTTGACCCAATAGGATAGTGTCTCTAATTCACAGAGCAACCTGTAAAGAGGCATTTACTGATATAGGGCAGTACCTAAATAATTGGGTGCGGGAAAAAAATGATGTGTTAGAGCCATCCCAAGGGAATCACACTTATCTAATAGCAACAGTGAATTTGGTCAAATTTTTTCATGGCTCTTTTTGAGCCAAAGCAAACGTCCCAAAATATTTACTCATGGAATAAGTCTGAGTGAACTGCACAATCTATCTGGAGGTTTTGCTTGATGTTCCTGGAATCAGTTACACCATCAAGTCACAGGAGAGGCTTTGGTGATGTTGTGGATGCTGTTAAACTCTGTGTCGCCACCAGTGTGAGCTACAGATTTGCAACACAGCCAAAGATGTGTCCGGTTATTATTATTTTTTTTTTTTTTTGTAAATTCCCCATGTTTGTGAAAATTAAACAATCCTTTAATATGAAATCACTGTTAAAACTTAATGAAATTGGCATGTATTACCTGTGTTTCCTCACTACAAGTTCATTGCTGACCATGAACTAATACAAAGTGCGAGACTCTGCTGGTGACTGTTTGTTGGCCTGGGGAACACTAGGCAAGGTCAGTCCCAGTTAAATGCTGTGCACAATTACCACGCCTGGTGTCACTAATTGGCACTTTAACAAAGAGAGCTTGGATAGGATTTACTCTACTCCAGAGCTGGGAGCATCATTTCCTCAGGAATGGTACCACACAGGTATCCTTTCACGTGCCAGCATATCCTGCTCATCAAAGCCAACGAGGCAAAACCAAGGTCCTGCACGACAGTAATATAAACCCTTCCAGTTCATCTGTGGCTCTCACTCTAACAGTGCACCGGGGCATTAATAAATGAGATTAAAGCAGCCAATTGCTTACAGATCTCTCCCGTTCCTCTGCAGCAATACCCTGGAAATCTTAAATTTATTTAAGCCAATTCCACAGCTCCCTTGTACAGTAACTGGCAATGCTGCTGGGGCAAAATTGACAAATAACTTGCCTTGAGAATCTCCAGTTCTCTTCTGCTGCTGCGATTTCCTGTTGGACTGAGTTCTACAATCACTTGCACATGTGAGTATCTTGCATATATTTACTCTCTCTTGGAAGCAGTTGCAGTTTGAGGTTTCTCCAGTGACCACTGCTCAGAGGGGTTTTTCATTCTCTTTGCAGCTTAATTGTGGACCTGAATCCAGGCCTTACAGTAGAAACAATATCTATATAAAGGAAATGTTGAGATGAGTAATAAAGAGCAATCTTGTTGTGAGTAAATAAAAATTACAAAAGGAAACAATAATCAATACATTTTACAGTTCAAGAGTTCAGCACATGCTGTTTCAGTGCAGCACAATGGATGGGCAGCCTTTGTGGATTATGAATTCCCACATTTATGTGGAAACAGAAGTAAATAACTGAAACAAGAGTCATGTTGCAAGAATGTAAAACCAAGCTGGACTTAATGGTGTGCTATATTTAAAAGAGTGATGTGGTCCAAGGAGTATTCACTTTATCTTTTCCTTCAAGCTTGGCTGCCTGCAACCTGCCAGGACCAGCTAATTCAAAAGAAACCATTTTTCTCTATTTCAATTGCCAATAAAATACAATATGCATTGCACTTTGTTGCCTTGAATCCCAGAGCCTGATGTTACCAAATATCAGTGCATTATAGATGTAAATAAACATCTCTTCTCCTTTGAGTTGGGAGAGCCATTGCTTAGACCAGGTAGAGAGAAAGGGCAGGGTGATGTGGTGATGCCATACACTCTTGCAATGATTTTTTGGAAGGGAAAGGATGGCTGAAAGCTTCTTGGCATCCCATAAAACCTTTTAGCTTGATACGCCAGATGCAGAAACACTATCAAAAACCTGGTCTTTGATCACCTATTCAAAACCAGATTTTTCTGCATCACCTCTCCTCCTTCCCTGATGTGCTTGTCCCTCTTCCCTTGCATCTCATGCTGCTGCAATTCTCAGTCAGAGACTGATCTCCGGCTTTGGTCCCTTTCATCTCTCCACCCCTGCAAGAGCAGTGATTTAATGAGGCCATCAGTGATCCCTCTAAGCAAGAATGATCTTCCAGAGGGTTGGAAGTGGTGTAATTGGCTCCCAGTCTTGCTGCCAAGAGCACTCTTGGGCACACGATACATGAAGGGTCCACTCATCCCCAGGAGGAAAGCAGAGTTGGATGGACCTGATTTCACCTGGAAATCGAGGGATGCAGGTGCTGTTTTCCCTTGATGCTTCACCTTGATGAGGAGTCAATGTTCAACAGCATTTTCGTCTGGAAAGGCTGGTCAGTAAGCCTGGCTTTTGTGTAAATATAAATCTCATTAGCACAGGGTTCCAGGCACCTTGCAAGAGAAAAGATGAAATCCTGGTTTGGTCAAAATGTCCCTGTTCTCAGGGATGGGTCCATTCTGCTCTGGATGATGGTCTTGTTCCAAACTGAGGAGTTTTTTGAATAATGTGGATTTTTATTTGGTGATACGTGTTCCATTTTCCAAGTTAGCACTTGTTTTATGCAAGAAAGGCTGTATCTTCTCACGCATTAATGGTCTGGGCTTGTACATCACGTCTATGTGATAATACAACCCAGGACATTATATATGAAAAAAATTCTGACATAGATGTACTTTCTAAAACCTATATTAAAAAAGCTGTAATTTAGAAAAATAGTTCCTGCAATGTCGCGTTAACAACGAACAATTTTGAATAAAGAAAAAACACAAAAAGGATAAATTTTGAGTGCTTGGCTTTGTTAGACAAATACCATTCCCATAATCTTCATCAAAATCAATCTTATAGAGATAGTAACAGTTGTGCCCTTGTTCTAATATAGTAGAGCCATTTTGTTAATTTGCCTGTGGTTTGTGAGGTGCACGGAAAATACATTTCACGAGCAGGTGCTCTCTTACTTTATATAGGAAGTATTAAATTTGATACCACTTTCCTTTAATAAGACCAGATAATGGCACAAAATCTGAATCTATTATCACAAGGAAGAAAGTAACAGGGACAGAAAACGAAACAAATGTAATTTTTTCTTATTACAACACTCACATTTCAAACCTGTGGAGTGTCCGTGCTTTACTTCGTAATAACTACCGTGACTGCATAATACTGGGATAGATACTGTTTAAAAAAAATCCCTGATAGCCTATTCAGGGCTGTGTCTTTGTGTTCTCATGGCAGCCCATCTCTTTAAGTAGGTTGAGTTGAACAACCACCCAGCAGGTGAAAAAAATATCCTGCTACCAGCATATTGCAATCTTTCGTTAAATCGTTACCAAATAATCCTGTATAGTGGTGAGATAGGGATGTGTTTCTACCTGCTGGCAGATATCTTTACAAAGTGTAAGGTACCAGTATTGTGTGGATATAGAAGGATGCTTTGCAATAAAACTCTTGTGCGTTTCCTCTGGTTCCCCCTCTCCCCCAGCAGCTGTAACTTGCTACAAAAATCAGCGAGCAGAACTAACACAAATGACATAGTAAACATGCAGGCAATGATTTTTTTTTTTCCAGTGCATACAATATCAGCCATTAGCCTGCAAGCAATGCTGTTGCATTCATATTTAGGGTAATTTTCAAACCAATACGGTATATGCAAGTCAGATTTCTCACCAGAGTAAAAGTGGTTTAATGGCTGAGTTTAGGCAAGAAGGGAACTCTGATATTTAACAGCAGATTCTGCTCTCAGGAGTGACATAAATTTGTGATCTATGTTTTTTTTGCTGGGAAAATAGCAAAGCTCCTTCATCTGAAGTGAATGAAACTTAGGTGCAAATAAAACTTAAATATATTTACAAGAAGTTTTGTGCATGATTTACTGATACATCCCAACGGTTTCTTGTCTATATTTCCAAGAGGTGCTATTTGCTAAAGTCTTCCATTTTACTTTCCTCAGGAAAAAAAAAAAATCAATAAAAATATTAACACAAGTGATAAAAGGTATAGTTTGCTACTGAGATGCTTGAGATTTGTGCCAAAGAATCTACAGAGAACCCTACAAAGTTCTTCTGTGCTATTACTTTATTTCTCAGTGGAGTGCCAGTGCTTGACAAGGTTGCTGAGGTGATCCCAGATTCTGTCTCCTGTACCCAGATAAACCCTCTGCAGCCATTCATCCCTGTTGGAAGCTGGACTCCAAGTCCTGGTGTCCTAACCCCACTCTTACTGCTGCTGGTTAGGCTGGACTTCTGAGATCAGTCCCACTTGGACCTGACTTTGCCAAAAATATTCCTCTCCTTCTCCTGACTTTCATATCCACAAAGCCTTCAATATCCACTCTCTGCAGGATACCGAAGGGAAGCTGGATACTCTGAAACTGTAGGAACCTTGATCCATTTAGCCATCTATCCAAACACTCAAAACCCAACTCCTTCCATACCTAAAAAGAACCAGATCAGCTAAGAAATATGGGCAACAGTGGGAAGGAAAAAAACTAGTGCCTTTGCTGAGAATTTCAACATAAATTTGTACCTATTAGGGAATTTGGTTTGACTGAGTTATTACCTCTCAAAACCCCAGCATTCCTAATGGAAATGCTATGGCTGTGTGAGTGACACAGCTATAATTAACTCTGCTTTCAGATGCCTTTCACTAATATTTTAAGGATTTTTGAATTAAAATAATCGTACTACTTTATGATAATTACTCTCTTCCTCAAGTTGTCTCATACAGAAAATATTCAAAATGCATTCTTTCTTTCCATTCTCTCTCTTTTGCTTTCTAATTCCCATCTGCACAGCAGGTCTCCTTTTTCCCTTCATGTCTTCCATCACTAGATCCCCAGGGTTTCTAACCAGACTTTTAATCATGAAGGTTTTCCCTCTTGATTTTGTGTCTTCTCGAGTTTTGGAAGGTCTGTGGGGCAAACCCCATGTTTCTGTTCTCTGTATCATTCTGCCCCTGCTCAGAACCTCAGCTGGGTTTTGCCCAACACCCTGCCAACCTGCACCCTGGGGCCTGCACTGGCAGCCTGGGGATTTCTGGGCAGACAGAATACCGTGGGTTTGCTCACAAAGCTTGGAGAGCCTTTATCCATGGCACATCTTTCCTTCCCAGTTTATTTCGGTGGAGTAAACGTTGGGTTTATGGCATGTCTACAAGGTGGCACCACAGGCTTCCTACAGGATGCCCTCAGACCCTGGAAACAAACTCTTCTCCAGCTCTGCTTGGCAAGGTCTAAAGCTCATGTGGCCTGTTGGACATTTAGATCTGCTATTAACACCAGGCACTGGAAGAGGTTGCCCAGAGAAGCTGTGGCTGCCCCACTCCTGGAAGTGTTCAAGGCCAGGTTGGATGGGGCTTGGAGCAACCTGGGCTGGTGGGAGGTGTCTCTGCCCGTGGCAGGGGGTGGGGTGAGATGAGCTTTAAGGTTCCTTTCCACCCAAACCTTTCTGAGATTTTATGAATAGCAACCATACAAAGATGTTACCTGTATTTAAATATTACTGTTTCTTACCTTCTATTATTTTCAGCTTGTTTGCCATTTTTACTAATTCAAAAACAACTGGAACTCAAAATATGCCGTTACTGTTTCTTTTACAAACAAGCCCATATTGATCATTCTTGGTGCAGATGAAACAAGAAGATTTTCTATGAGAAATGATAATTTGTTTTGGAAGAAAAGGTTGGTGCAGCCAGAGTCCTCAGAAAACTCTGCATTCGACTTTTCAGTATATCACTACAATGGTGCTAAAACAACATCACACCGCTGACGTGTAGGTGAGCAAGTGAAATGGTCACAGGCACATAATAAATTGTACCAGTATATAATAAATCTGTTTCTCATATACCTACAACCTATATAACTTCTCATCCAGATAATACTTCAGTATATGATAATTCATCGAGAGACTACATTTCCGATACATGAAACTATTTGTACACAAGAATAATCCCAACGTGAATAATTCAACCAACTGCTATGAGCTGATAGAAAGCAGAGTCTGCAAAACAAATGAGACCCAATAGAGATGCTTCTATTGACTTATACTTGAATTCATTTCATCTTTATTTTATTTCAACTCTACCTTAGGTGTTTTTTTTTTTCTGTAATCCTCTGTCCAGAATATGACATGGGTAACTTTTGAGCAGGCTCATCATTTGAATAATCAGCAATTTAGTGACATGTCTAGTTCTGTTTAATGACTGAATCTGTAAAAGTATGACCTCAAGCACTGGTTAACTTTAAAATAGCTGTGCCCACTGCATGACATAGCCAACAGGAAGCCATTAGAGCTCCAGCAATTACCATTTACATCCATCGACGAAGTCCCTATTTTATTTTAATCTGCTTAAGTACATTTTCTGCACGAGGTTAAAATATAAATCCCTTCTCCTGAACAAGACTGGTTTTCTGGCTGACTTGAGAGCACAATTTACAACTGATTTAATTTGTTCTTCACAAACATTCCTAATGACATTACCCTGGTGCATATACTGACTGCCTCCTCTTATTCCATTAACTCCCAAATCGGGTTTAAAGACCATATTGATGCTAGATGTTATTATGGGTGATTATCAAAACAACAGACAATGGGGCAAAGTGTTTACTAACTGGTTTATATATAATTTCTGTAATAACTACAACAGATGGTAATGCTACAAACAATAAATCAAGCTTTTCACTGCTGAAATAAATTGGCAGCCTGCAGTACAGAAATGCTGTATGTAACTATATACAGATGCTTCAGTCATCAACTGTATTGTTCATCTTATTAGAAAATGGGTCTGTTACTGCTATTACAGGAAATCTTTCCATTTGCAATTACAAATGTATATTTTCAATTAAAATTGGTTTTAACTGCCAAACTGGTTTAAGTATACTTTAACCTTTAATTACAAACAGAGTTACCGCGTACTGCCAAACTGGTTCGAGGCATTTGTTTGTGTCCTTGGAAGTTCCACCTCGAATTGGGTTTCCACTCCATAAATATATTTCTGCCCTTGAAGAATCCTCTGGCCAAAAGGCATTGGTAGGAACTCTAGGAGTTAATTCAATCATAGCTGCGTTAAAGGAACCCTTATCCGACAGTGCTTAAAACAGCATCAAACCTGCAATTAATTCCGTTCACTTTTGTTTGCAGTAATTCATCAAACCATTTGTCTCCCTGCACTGCTTTCTTCCCAGCTCCTTTTTGGGGAGCTGATTCCCTGTTTCTGTGGTCATGTCACCATCTCCTGGTGTCTCAGAGCTCCTGGGATGCAGAGAGATCCCACAGCTGCTCCACCAGTGCCCTTGGGACACAAGTTCAGGACCTCAAGCTGGGACCAAACGATGGCAAACTTCAGGGATCTGCCATGGTCTGGTATGAACCACAGGAATTTTGGCTCCCCGAAGTGAGAATTTTATTACAAATGAGAATTTTATTACAGGAGTTGGTAGGATTTTTAGTGTCTTTTCCCGCTTTATAGCTCCTTTGAATAGTGCTTTTTGCATAAAGGTAGGGCTGTGAAAAGACGATGGAAACAGTGAACACGTCATGTTTTCATGAGCAAGGTTGTAACTGTGAACTGATTGGGACTTGTATCCTCCAGGTGCCTCATTAACACTGATTTTTAATTTGACTTGAACACCATACACGGCTGAGAGAGAGATTTAAGACTAAGCACCTACCTACAAATTAAGGGATTTATTTCTCTTCACAAAAGCAGGTGTTGTCCCATACTTATCACTCAAAAACTTTTGGTCTAGATTGTGCTCCCTGAAGTGTCTTTGTGCAATGGTATCCAAACATCCCAGGTTTGCATACTCGGTGCCCTCATGCTCTGCAAAACCCATTAATAAGTTGGGTCCTGAAGGTTATAGGAATGTGATGCATCTCAAAGAAACCTAAGGTCGCATGTCACAGAGAGATAGAAAGAGAAAAACACCCTGAAAACACACATATATTGAGCATTGTGTAAGAGACGGGACACTCAACAGGACAAGATAAAGTAGTTGTCAGAACATTCACAATGAATCTTGATTCAGGGATAATCCGTGAACTAAAATGTGTTTATTTTCCCCCAGATAACCACATAATAATTTCAAGGAGTGAATTAATCCACGAATGTCATGATTGTTTTATGAGCAATTTAATAACAAGAAGATAATTGACATTTGAATTAACTTTCCAGGAGGAGTGAGAATAATATATTAGCTTTTTTACATAATTTTTGGCCTACCTGTGATCTCACTGCTATTAGTTGTGCTGGCCTCAAGAGACATCTGCATAAAAGTGGTAAAAATGCCACTTTGCTGGTTGATCTCTTTGTAAGTATGAAGAAATGGTTTTATTCCTAATTCTGGTAGCTGAGATAGAAGTGAACTGGGCTGCCCCAGATCTGATTTGGTTGCTGATAGATAGTGAATCCATGAAATGAAATGTGAATGCCTGTAAAGAGAGGGTTTTTGCTAATTTCAGCTTTTAAGGTTGCTTTAGCAGGAGCCCGAAAGCATGTCCAATGAACAGTGACACTTTGAGACTGCCAGGACTGGATGCGATGGCCCCTCTGTCCCTGGCTGCAATGGTGGGAAAACAGCAGATGGGGTGGCTTGTCTTCTGCATGTGGAGCAGATGTTTGCTCTGGGCCAGACCTGAAGCTCACATAAGTCTTGGGAGGGTCACCAGGAGCCAGCTTGGAAGGCAATATAAAGCTGAATGTGTCCTTTTGGTGTCCCTACCACAATCTCAGAAGACATAAGGGTTTTTCCTGGCTTAATTTCTTGCCTCTTGGCTAAGTAAATTCTTGATTTCAATTCAAAACATTGGCTGCTGGAAGTTGCTGCTGTATGAAGGGGTTTTTTTGTGTGACAGCACAAAGTTATCTGCAGGATAACTCCCAATGGAGAGCACAGAATCATTGAGTCGCATCATAGAATCACAAAATATCTTGGGTTGGAAAAGACATTAAAGCTCATTTCATTCCACTCCCTGCCACGGGCAGGGACATTTTCCACTAGCCCAGGTTGTTCCAAGCCCCATCCAACCTGGCCTTGGACACTTCCAGGGATCCAGGGGCAGCCACAGCTCCTCTGGGTAACCTCCTCCAGTGCCTCTCCACCCTCTGAGCATCAAAGACATTGTACAAACCCCTTCCTCTTCCACTGGCTGTTTGGATACATGCACAGTGGTGCACCCGCCCAAGGGATGCAAATCATATCTGCTGTATATAATAAAGATTAAAAACTGCATTCCCAGCATTATAAAGTTCTTTAATTAGAATCCTGCAAAGGATTAGCAATCTGATTATTTGCTAATTGCCTTTCCATATTTTTTCAGGGCCTCACAAAGCATTGGGGATACTAAAGAGCAAACAGTGCTTTAAGGCCACGGTACAATGTGACAACAGTGATAGATATGCTAATTTCTTCATTCACTCCACTTCACTTCTTTTATTCTTTCCAATTAAAGCAAATGCTACTGAAACTGTAATTAAGCTAGTGCCGTAGCCCTGATTGCCTGCTGTTTTAATGAAACCCTATTGATTTTCCTTTTATTTCTAATGGCCACACATTGCGTTCAATGGTCAAACACGTGGATGTTACAATGCACGGCCAAACTTAATTTTTGTTCTCTAAAAGGGTGGCCTTATCAGAAAGAATATCAAAAGAGCTATTTGTGTGGGGTGTCTACAGTTTTTCCTCTGTCTGCCTGAAGAGAAGCACTCTGAGCAAACATATTACCATTAAAAAGACACGAGTTACATTTTGTGGAGACTAAAATCTGCTATTAGTCTCCTGCAGTTGCCATAAGTTGCACACACATTTGGCATATTCATGATTCTCAGCATACTTTTAAGTTTTATTATTTTTTCTATTTAAAAAAATTCTGTGTGGAAGAGATTGTGGGGAGCATTATAGTCTCTCTAACAGTTATTATAAATCACACCAGCAATTTAAGATATAACAGGCCATGAGCACTTTCTGATTTTTTTTTTTGATAATTTTATGGAAGAATTAATTTTCACGTTGTAAATCTCACTGAATTATTTTCTAGTTTGTCTGGAACTAATGAAAAACCTAAAGAAAAGAAAAACTCTCTTAAAATCCCATGAAACACATGGTATAACTTTAAATTTGCTGTTCACCGATTGGATTATTCAGCTAGGGGATTAGATATTTAAACTGAGTATAGCTTTTCTGTGGCTTCATATTTTTATTTAGGAGCCAGCATGTACAAATCTGTGCACTGGAAGAAGGCTCCCAGTCTTACTGCAAATGAATTTACCCAACCTCTCAGAACACACCACGGCAGAAACTCACTGCCTGCACTAGGCACATCCACAGGAAGACTGAAGATTTTAATTCACCAGACACAAATGTATGTGACCTTCTTCCAGTTTTGATGGAGGAAAACAAATGGTAATAAGGAAAAATAAGGAAACGTGGTTTCCGACCATTCCTTCTCTGAAAATATTTCTCCTATAACTGCTGCAGAAGGTAAACTGTAATCACATTGAGGATACACAAAGTCAGCACTCAGGTCAGCAAATGCACAAAGCTCACATGAGCTGAGGCCCCGATCCATCCTGTGCCTGCTGAAAGGCAAGGGTGGATTTTTTCCCCCTTCATTTTTTCAACTTTACTCAAATATTCACATTTTTTTCCTGGAGCAAGGCCACAATTTTCGGGTTGTACAAAGCTCCTTACAATCCCTTAATCAGGGTGTCTGAATCACAAATGGTGTGTTGGAGTATTGGTGATCTGGGGGGGAAACATCACCATAAATAATAGGCTGGGAGAGAACTTGCTTCCCACACGGAATGGTTTGAGCCAGTTCAAGGCCTCCTCAGGGCATAGGTCTATTTTGCTCTTGTTCTCAATGAATTTCATGACTCATGATGAAAAAATTTTTTATCCAGTGTCTTAGGTCCTCATCCGGCAGTCTGAGCTGCCTTAGCACATCCTCAGGCTTGCCAAGAACAACAGGGAAAGCCTTCATGGTGCTTCCTTCGTGGACCAGCTTGTGGGATCACAAAACAAGTTACATCAGCCCTGAAGCTGCTAATTCTGACCTCAGGAACTGGCCAGGCTGGACTTGAGGAGGCTTTAATGCTTCCTTTGCTTCTCCCAAGCATGAGGGATGGATCAGGAGGGGCTTGGTGTGAAAGGGACTGTTTGTTGCATATGAGCAATGTCTGTGGGCTCAGGTCAGCCTTGTAAACTCATGTCAGAATCGTAGAATTAGTAAATTTGGATAAGATCTTCAAGTTTATCAAATCCAGCCTTCAGCCAAATATCCTCATGCCCATTAATCCTCCCCTATAATGTACTGATTATTTCACTGGGAAACTGACCATAAAATCCTATATAAATATAGATAATAACACTGTAAATGCTGTATTAGCCTGATTTGTTTGAGAGAAAAAAATTCAGAAAAGATACGAATGGTTGAAAGCGACCTAAACAGGGTTTAGTATCAAGAAATGGGTTTGGGGTCAGGTCCTGCAGCCTTTCTCCTTGCTTGCTGCCCAACCCACTTGAATTCCCTGTAGTTTAAAACAGCAGATCACCCTTGCAAGGTGCACATCAATATGGCATTCCCATGGGGCTGGTCTAACCACAAAGCCATTGTGGCCACAAGTCTCATTCCACCCCCTGCCATGGGCAGGGACACCTCCCACCAGCCCAGGTTGCTCCAAGCCCCGTCCAACCTGCCCTTGGATGCTCCCAGGGATGGGGCAGCCACAGCTTCTCTGGGTAACTTGTGCCGATCCCTCCCCACCCTCACTGGGAAGGGTTTCTTCCTAATATCTCATGTAAGTCCACTCTCTTTCAGCTTAAGGCGGTTTAAGGTCTTCTTGACACACACCCAAACCAGCAGAAAGGGTTGGAGCAGTGTGAGAAAAGGCTTTGACCGCACAGGTGGAAATCAGCCACAACAAACTCAGCACAAATGCAGCATATTTGTAATAATTTCCAGTTCACCCAGTTGTGGCCACACCATTTGCACCCAGGGCAGTCACAGAGTCAGCAGAAGGTGTCCTTGCTGGCCTGTCTTGGCTTGCCTGCTGTTTAGCTCTGCACATTGCACAAGAAATCTTTCCTCAGCACTAAGTTCACTTCTAAGAATGAGAAAAAAAAAATATGCAGATTAAAAAGTGATTATAAGTTTTTACTGATACGGTAACATTCCAAATTTTAGCCTCATTTTGCCAAAAGCTCAGCTTTTTGCCATAGCCACGATTCCAGCACAATTTTAGGTAAAAAACCTGAAGATGTGTAACAGGAAAATGTGTTTTCCTCACATTAACCAAGAATTCTTGCCTTCCTCATTTCCCAGCCTTGCCTTGCTAGAGTTCTGAATCACCTTCTGTTTGTGACCACTGAATGTTAAATACACTTTTATTTTACCTGCAGGCACTAAATTTTTCAAAAGCCTCACACTGCTATTAGCCTGCCAGCAAACCAGGAACATCAGCTCTTTTTAATTAGATTTTCTAACTGTGATGTTCATTCAACAAGGGATAAATTCCCTTTAGTGGGAGTTGCGGAGTACACTTGGACTTGTTAGCTCTGGAGAAGTGAAAATCATAAATAAAATCTGTCAGGGAAAAGGGAACAGTAGGAATAGTGGAAAATAAGACACCATCATGTCACTACTCAGCCCTGTCAACTGTTACGCTAATCAGGATAGAATTAAAAACACATTTTCTCCCAAGATGTTTCACAGCCAAACCGGTTAAATACATATTTTAAAAAAATTGAAAGCATATTATACGGAGATTTGTGGTTTCCAGCTCTGTGAGTGAGTGCTGAAAGTGTGATGAAATAACAAAATTGCAGCCTAATAATCTATAGAATAATATTGTCAACTAATGGATTATAATAAAATAAAAGCTATTATTAGGGTAAAACATTATAACAAAAAAAAAAATCCAACTTTTATTTGTAGCACCTCCCCCTTAATGGTTTCAAGCATTTTGAAAGGTAATTTAAACAAGTACATTGTGTCCTTATTGAAACTGTTTCATCTCGCTAGCTGCTGAAAATGGCTTTAACCATCTCTCTGAACAAAAGCTCGCTAATAAGACAACAAAAAGCCTACAAAAGCACTGGCTCAGCATCACTGCAGAAAGGCAACTAAAGGCAGCCTGCAAATGGTCTGTTTCTTTTTTCTTGCATGTAATTAGATGAATTAAAAGGACAAAGTAGTTAATGCTACTGTTGTCCGAGGCCCCCGGTTCTTTTCATTCCGCCCGCTCTAGACAAGAGCCTGTGGTTCTCGCTCCAGCAATGTGGTGAAGAATGTTGGCAATAAGTAAAATTAACAAGCTTAATCTGTGAAGAATCTGGTCTGAGTCATAGATGAAATGTATCTCTAGCAACGAAAGGCTAGTAATTCCTGGTCTCCTTTTATATGCCTAATAAAACTTACAATAAATTAACTGCATTTTAGTTTGCAGCGCTGGCTCTATTAATCAGGGCTGAGATGTGGTAGTCAAGTTACAATAGAAAGAACTCAACTGGGTGCATTTCAGTTATGCAATTAGGGCCCATTGGCCCGGCTCTAATTAGGCCAGGGATGTTGATATTTCAAGTACTGTTTTATCATTAGGTTTCATTTCCTTGGAACATCCTCAACGGCCAAGGAGTGAGAAGGGTGGAGGATATTATAAGCACGGGTCATCAGAAAGTCATTACTGGGAGTTAGGAAGGGAAGGGCTGACATTAATACCTCGCCTTCTGAAATGCTGAGCTGTCTCTGGGAGACTGGGAGCTCCTCCATCTCACAGAGGAATCGGTGGCACTGAGAGCAGCAGCAGGAGGCTCCTGGTAAAGGACATCCCTGAGGGTTGGGATCAGTTTAGTTCTTAGCTGCTGGATTGACATGCCCTGCCCGCAGGTACTGAACGGAGGGGTGACCCTAACACAGAGGTGTTGATTTCTTACCCTCTGCAAGCTGCTGGGAACAAACCCAAAAAGAACCATCCATTTCTGGCCAGCAATGGAGACAAGGTCTTGGATCTTGGGTCAAACTCTTCAGAGTAATTCCAGTGATGTTGCTTGGCCATCCCCACTCTGCTTCCTCCGGGCATGAGACTTGCTCTCAGTTATTGGCTGCACCACACTGGATGAGGATGATATTCACCTCCCATCAGCACGTACAGACTGTGAACATGAAGGTTCCTCGGTTTAGCACACACATAGTTGTGGTCCCTGCATGGATAAATCCAAACAGAGAAGGTCAGACAAAAACAGAGGGGGGGGAAAGGAAGATCCACCAGTCCTCATTTGTGCTTTTCTCACCAAACGTCAGCTTAAAGCTGTAACTCCAAACAATACTCTGCCTGTTTGTAAAATATGACTTTGTTTCATTATGAAAAAAGAAATTACATAATTAAATTCATTATATCCAATTACTATATGATTCATCTGGCGGCTTAATGAAGCTTCACATGATACTAACAAGATAAACCAAAAGAATAACATTTTATGAGACTGCAGGCATTCTGTGTACAGCAGAGTAGGTAGTTTATGAGCTCTGTACAGTGCATTTCCTAATAGTATATATTGCACTAGCTCGAGTAGGGAAGTTGCTTCTTGGTCCTGTGACATCTCACCCACCTTGCTCTGAAAATTTGCTAAAACAGAAGGTTCAACTTTTGTTGTCTCTCCTGTCCACTCCTAGACCTCTCCTCTGGATGTTGCCAAATTTTATCCAGGAGGAGTGTAGGATGCAAGGAACAAGCTTAATAGGATTATAATAAAAAAAATTATCTAGGCCAGTCCACAGCTGTCAGAAGCCAACAAGTTTTGGATGTAAGAGGGCTGGTTTGGTTTTGAACCAGTGACCCAGAGGTGAATTACCTCAGTGTCTCCGCTGATAGGTATATAAATATTTTAAATACCATTTTGCAGAAGTGTAAAACTGCCTTTTCTTTCAAAGTACATTATCAGCCTAAAGAAGTCTATCAACTCTGTCCTCCCAATAATTTATGATCTAATAAAAGGCTTCTGTCTTTGGAAAAACTGACAAAACCCCATAGTTTTATCTTTTGGGAATGAGATCCGTCAATATAGTGAAGCCTTGTCTTTCAAATGTGTGTTTAAAACTATTTGAAATGTTCACAATTTTGAAATTAGTCAATAACACAGGAAAGGGACAAATTAAAGACATTCAGCCTCCTTTTTCTTCCATGTATGAGTGCCCTTCAGCTTTTCTCATTACCTTTTAGTATTTCTGGACAACTATTGATATTCAATGGAAATGTAAATGGGCTTGAAAATCATAAATTGTAAAAAATAGGTCTTGGAGACATCAGAAAAGTTTGAGAAAAATTACATTTGCCTGCATGGCAGAACAACAGGAGTGCTGCCACTTTGTTATTGAAGGAAAAGGCTGACATCTCTTAAACTGGAGGCTTTGGCTAGTTGAGGTTTCCAATTTCAGCCTTCACAGCTAAGCAAACCCTGAAAACTCAGAAAAAAAGGGAACAGCAAGTTCCAGCATAATTAAGAGCCCCAGCTTTATTACTACTGGCAATTTATTCCAGGGAGCAGTCAGTGTTGTGCTTGCTAGTTACTTCTGGAAAGCAATATGCTGAAAGCTGTCAATGAGGGATTTAAAAATCTTTCCTCTAAATCAAAATTTATCAGCCCCTGACATAAAAACTGAAATATTTCCTGTGGCTGTGCCTTCATCATCTCCTAATTTCTTTAATTAATGTGAGAAAACCCATATCTGCCTCTGGGCAAGTTTAGTTTTGGTCATTTGTCTTACCTTCTGTAAGTAGGAATTGCTCAGAGGGGAAGGCACACGTGGTGGAAAGGACTGTGAGTGCAAGAAGGAAGGATTGAAATAGAACATGGTGATGGGCAGCTGAAAACATCCTCAGTTGTGTGTTATCTGCTCCAACCTGAGACTTCAGGATTACCCACTCAGAGTATCAAAAAATCCCCAAATCCCCTCTTCCAGAAGGGCTGATGGTGAGCAAACCTATCTTTGTTCCCCTGGTATCTGAAGTGGGATTAAATGGCACTTCTGCCAAATTCAGAGCCAAGCTCCTGGAGAGGCTCTACTGCTCCAAGAGACTGCAAAAGGAGGATGTTCACACAAGATGTGGCCTTGCTATGATGTTTTACCTCTCTGCTCCATCAGGTCCAGCTGGGGGACTCAAGGTGGATTTAAGATGTCAGGAAACATTCTTTGACCCTAAGACCAGGTGATACAGTTTGGTACTGGTTAAGCCAGTAGCAACCAAAAGAGAGGGTTTCCATCCCTGACATGAATTAATTGGGACTGGTAGATCATGGAGTGAGCCCATCTCACAGCTCATGTCCCTCAAGTGTACAATGTGTGCCACACTCTTCCTTTGCTCCATGGGCATTATGCCATCGTGCCTGTAAGGAACTGAAGGAGTCTCATGCCCCGCCCCTGCAGTTCCACTGAGCATGGTCAGCTGCCTCCAGGACCAAACCCTGCCCCATCTGAAGATTTCTGCATCATCCTTGGAGGTCAGTGCAACATCCTTTTCCCTCCTGCAAGGCTGGGTGAGGTTCACCCTACGTTTGTCCTACAGGTGAAGCACTCCTGCTACTGTGTGTGGAATTATGCCATTTGGAGATATTTCAGCTGTTCCTTATGCTGCGTGATGAAGATGAAGCAGAACTCCCCTCTGAGGGGGTCTGTGCATTATGGCTTGCAGGTGACAGCTGGATGGGACAGCATGGGATGAAGTGTGTGTCCCACAGCCACCCTGTGCTGCCTGCTGGGGACAATCCTGTCCTCTGCCCTCCTCAGGCATGGCCATCACTGCATGAGGGCTGATTTGCTGAGTCCAAGACTCTCCCCAGAGATGCTACAGCAATTGGTCAGAGGCCTCAGGCACATGGCTGTGCCATCACAACTCTTTCCCTGGTCACATCAGAGCAGTTTGCCACGTAAGGGGTTATTACGACATTCCTCGTCCCCTCGAAGCCCCTGGAAGCAGGGAGGCTGTTCTGCCTTTGTCTGATATTTGCCACAGCAAGGGAGCCTTGGTTGGTTAAAACACACTTGTGCAATGGATATCAGAGCTAAATCTGGAGACACACACAGCTGAGGGACAGAACACAGGCTGGAGTGTCTATAGCCATTATAAACATATTATGCATCTCCATTCAAAATGAGATAACAGTATAAATTGTACAGCTCTTTAACCAGTTGCCATGAGTGACAGCCACGAATAGCTGCTGGGATATCTGGAGAGACTTGCCTCTGTATCTTTACAAGGAGCAATCAAAGGTGCTTCTTATTTCTGGGGTAGGAAAGTGAATCAAGGGAGCTATCAGATAACCGAGGTTCTTCCTCTTCTCCCAGAGCAGCTGCTGCCTACAACAGCCTCGTCATGTAATTGTAAAATGAGTATGGTAAACATGATGCATAATTAAGCAACAAAGTGCAGAGAACCTTTAGAAAATGTACTGAAGGCATAAATAGAGAGCAGGAGGAGATTTCTGCCAGCAGTGAATATCTTTATTAAAAGGTTGTAGTTTCTGGAAATTATTGTTTAACCAAATTATCAATGTGAATGAAATCAGGCTTTGGGGAAACTTCTAATTCCTGCAATAGATCAGGTATTGTTTAAATGCTGTTTATATAGAGTGGGAAAAAGCAGCCCCATCACACTGTTCATCACTAGGAAAAGTCCTTGCTTTTTAGGACTAATCTCTAGTTTTCACAATGAAAAATATGAATAATTTAATGCACAACTACTCAGAAATACATCCCCTGTCTCCATCCGTATTTTCTGTGTGTTTCTTTTTTAAGGAATTTGTTGCAGAGGAAGGGTTTGAAACAAACAGTTGATTTAGTACATCATTAGCTACAAGTGTGCATTAAATCAAGTATTTGGAAACAGCAGTAATAGCATTATCATGTGGAAGCAGGTTGGAATCAGCACAGGTAGTAAAGAAACTGCCCAGGCATGGAGCTTGACGTGGCAAAAAGTACGTAGGAATTATGATAAGGTGAACATAAGGATTCTTCTGCAGAGGCTGCCAACTCCTCCCAGTATGATTTTCCAAAATACTTTGATTTCTGCTGGAGAACCCTCAGTAAGTGCTTCTGGATCTGTTCAAATTGCCATCTAGTAGGTCATTTTTCTGGCTTCCCTTCATAAAAATATCCAGAGCCAAAGTACCTCTGCTGAAAAAAGCAGAGAGATTTATTCTTGGTTTCTTTAACTACGTCATTATGTGGAAGAGCTGTGGAAAGGCTTACGGCCTCAAGGAGAAAAGTGAAGCTGGGAGACCAAAGGAGAGAGCGAGAAAAGAGATGTACATAAAAACAACAAAAGCCTGTATTGCACATCACCTGAATGTCTGTATTTTTCATTGATCAATCCATTAAAAATTTGGCTTATTTGTGATAAGGACAGGAACTGTTTGACACTGGGATAGCTCCAATTATCAATAATTGCCCTTGCAGCAATTATTTGGAGAGGTTACTAATCAAAGATGATGCAAACAAAGATGGTGATACTCCTTTTCCAGAAACAGGCAGGATAAACACGTTTCAAAGCACATGCCTGTCTGACTTCTGCTTTGTATCTTCTGGGATCACCTTGACATTCTCCTGAGTTCTCAGGAAAAGGGAAATCTCCACAAAAATATAACTAAAGGGTCACCATGTAGAAACAACTGAGCAGAGAACAGAAATCCACTCTCTGCAGCGTAGGATGCTCGGCTCATTCAGATTCACAAAAGATGACTCACATCAGCTTGAGCTTATGTCTTTCTTCCATGAAAATACTTTACATTTCCATGATCTGTACAGCAAAGCAATCTTTTAGCTGAGAATAAAGACAGAGTTTTCTCAAAGGGATTGGTTCATCCATGACTCTTAGTCAGCCCCAGTCTCAAATCTCTTTGAAGTTTGCCAGGTCCTGTGGTTTACCATCTTCTCACAGTAATTTTGTAATTGTTCCCAAGATGATATATAATCAGGGTGTTTGTCTTTTAAAGGCAGAATAAATAGGTGCCCTTATTAGGCAGCTTTTGACTTAAGAAACTAAACTGTTCCTGAGAAATTCCTCTCCATTTTCAGATGGAAGGCCAGATCTCTCAAATAGCGTCCTTCTCCTCTGTCCTTCATGCAGCAATGTAAAACAAGCCTCACAGTATGAAGTGCCAGTGCCTTAAAGAAAAGCAACAGAAGGAGTTTCATTTCTTCACATATCGCTGCCCTCCAACATGATACGTAAGCTGCAGTGAGACTAAAACACAGTTATGGGGGGAAAAAATTACTGCAACATTGGAAGATGTCCCAGAGGGGATTCCCACACCAAAGAGGATTTATTCCTCCTGTAGTGACTGCTACCACAGCACCATTTTTACAGCTCCATGATAGTTTCCCCATTGAACTCCTCATATTCTGCAATTATATGAAGTAATTGAACAAAAACTAGACTGTCAGTCTTTATTTAAGGAAGCAAGAGGAACACCAGGGAAAAAAAGCAGGGCTTACATGGAAAAGGGTTGGCAGAAGGATGGGGAGATTGGCTTGGGCAGAGACAAAGAGAGACATTGCTTTGCCCTTTGCCATCTGGAGTGTTTCTGAGCAGGAAACCTCCAGTTTTGGTAAATCCAATGGTACATTCTAAAACCCAACAAGAAAATAACCCCAAAACCACAGCAATTATTCATCAAGAGAGTTCCCTGTTGAAGGTGGAAAAATGCAGGTTACTTCAAAGAGTAAAGTTGCATGGCTTAAAAATACCTCAGCTGCTAAAAACCCCAAAGCTGATTGGGAAAACAGCTTCAAAGCCTGTGGACAAGCGCTGCTCCCTGTGGCAGTGGGTGCCACTAAGGAAGGCACAGATGCTGCTGCCAGTGAGGCTCATTCCCAGCTGCAGTGACTTGCCCTGGGAAGGACATCCCAAAAGCAGCCAAGCAAAAGTTAGTCAGACACCTCCACATGGAAATCATGCTGTATCTTTGGTTTCAGTGGCAGCTCTTGTTCAGATCACAGAATCACAGAATGTGTGGAGTTGGAAGGGACCACAAGGATCATCAAGTTCAGCTCCTGGCCCTACACAGGCCCATCCCCAAGAGTCACCCCCTGTGCCCCAGAGGTTCATCCAAACCCTCCTGGAGCTCTGGCAGCCTTGGGGCTGTGCCCACTGCCCTGGGGAGCCTGCTCAGTGCCCACCACCCTCTGGGGGAAGAACCTAACCCAACCTAACCCTGCCCTGACACAACTTCAGGCCATTCCCTTGAGTCCTGTCACTGGTCACCTTACACGAAAACCCTGAGAATCTTTAGAATATGTCCAAAAAAATAGGGATACCCTGTAATGTGTTTGGTCAATGTGTGATGGGGGCCTTGGAGTGGCAATGGAAGGGGCATCAGGATGGAAAACAAGCCTGTCCAGCAGCACAGCTCAGCTTTTCCTGTGAGAGGAGTCAGCTCCACGGGAACAGGTATTTTCGCGCTTCACTGAGGATAATCAAATTTTCAGAAACTTGTTGGTGCTGAGCTCCTGCTGAAATCAGCCCACAGCCCTTTGTACCGCACAAGGAGGAGACTCTTGGGGACCTTAGAGGATACCCAGTATCTTGTAAAATCAGATTTGAGTGCCACATGATATTATCCGTGAAAATTCACCTTTGAAATCAGCAAATAGGTTATTATGTGGCTGCCAGGATTCCACAGTTCAAAAGGTGGGTTTTTTTTTCCACAGTTCTTGAAACTTCTCATGCATTTCCACTCACTGTCTTTCATCATTTTGAAATTGAAATGATTGTGCTTTGAGCAAGCATTCACCTCAGCAAAAGGGAACAATCTTTATGATATTCAGTGTCCTGAAATATGGGGAGGAATAGTTCAGGTGGTAATAAATTTTACTGCCATGTAACACCATATACATAGAGAACACAGGTTTGCCAGTGAAAAAAATTGAAAGTAAGGACCAATTAATTTTCATAGAAAGAATATTTTCCATATAAAATAACCTTTCATCTATTTTACAGTTCATTGAATTTTACTGGGTCTAATTTATATTTGGAAAGTAAAATTAAATTTTCCTTTAATATGAAAAAAGAAATTATATTGAAAACAGAACACATTAAAATATTCTTTCTGTGAATGTAATCATGCAATGCAAAATAAAAAAGCCAACATCCTTCAACCTACAACATTATGTGGGGGTTTCTTTAGTAGTTAAATAAAATTCTGTTGAGGAAAGGAGTAAATTAAAAAAAAGCTTTGTTAAGTGTGTGTGTGACAATCCATCAGGTTTGACTTGTAAGGCTAATTGCAAGTAGCATCCTAAAAGATATAGTGACAGTAATATTTATATAATACTGAAATGCAAAGCTTTGGTACTGCTGGGTCTGTGTTAGAGCTGAGAGCCCACTGGGGCATCTTTCTCTGGGCTTTCACCAAGGTAATCCCCAAGGGAGGAGTCCTCATGTGACTTACGGCTGCCATTCCCCCACCCTGTCGACCTAATGCCTTAAACATGATGGACTCTTGTCTGGGAGATAATTATCACGATCATCGGAAATATGCTGTAACTTTAGAAAGCATAAATCACTTTAATTTGACAGCTGCTAAAGAAAAAGTGTAATGAAGGTCAGTAGCAAAAACCGTAAAAGCTTGATCTGAATTTTAAAGCTGAGAAGTTAAAAAAAAAAAAAAAAAATCAGTGTTCAAATACGGGAGAAAAACAGGAAAGCAAACACTTTTTTTCCATTCTAGCATGGATGTGAGAGACTCAGATCCTCACTGAGCAAGCTGAAGTCAGAGAGCCAGGCTTCCAGCTCACACTGCTTACTGTGGATTTCAGCTCAAGCTTTAAATCTAATGGGGATGTGATTTAGAGGGAAAAAGCCAAGCAGAGCTCTGGAAGTCTGTGTTTGAATCCAACCTGCTGACACCATCAGAAATTTGGGGTTTGCTACCACTGAGGTCAAGTACCTTTTTAAGAACTCTCTGGTTCTTCTCTCTATGATTTCAGCTGTCAGTAAATGGCTTTTTGAGTTTTATGTATTCTTTACTCATATGCACAGCCGTGGGTTTTTGCCAATGAGACTACCTGGGGCAGGAACAGAAACACAGATGGTAAAGAAACTAGTTTGCAATCAGATATTTTTGTGCTCCTTAAACCCCTGTGTGTTTCTATAGGATAAATAAGAGCAGGACACTCGGAAGTCACTTGCACATGGAAATGCAGGACCAAAGAATTGCTAGAGGCAGTTTTGTTCTAGATCGAAAATGTCACTTATTTAAACTGGTGAGGTGTATATTTTGATTAAATGTTAAGGTGAAATTAATGATTGTGAGGGTGGGCAGGCCCTGGCACAGGTTGCCCAGACAAGCTGTGGCTGCCCCATCCTTGGAAGTGTCCAAGGCCAGGTTGGACGGGGCTTGGAGCAACCTGGGCTGGTGGAAGGTGTCCCTGCCCATGGCAGGGGGTGGAATGAGATGGTCTTTAAGTTCCCTTAACCTTTCTATGATTCTATGATTAACCCCAGCTTTTCTTAAGCTCAGACACATTTTTAAAAGATGCTCCCATTATTGAAGAAGTACTGCACCAACCTGTTGAAAGACCAAGATACACAGAGAGATGTTGTGTCGTAAATATTCACAGAAACAGTGAGGTTCTTTTATAAAGATTTGTGGTCTTATACATCTAAACCTGAGGACCAACATTGCTTAAGCTAAAAAAAATAAAGCAAAATGAAAACAGCCCTCACAATGCATGGGAACACTTCCTGCATCACAGGGTAATAGAGCAGACCATGGCTCCTGAGCCTTGGGAAAGAGCCAAGCGAGCGATGATCATGCCTGGGCTGGAGCTCCAGGTGCTCAGAGGTCCCATGTCTCACTGCTGATGTGTCAAAGGATGTGTAAGGCTGAATCTCCCCTTGTGCCTTGCTCTTCTCCACCCTTGAGCACTGCAGGTAGGAGGGTCCCACAAGGCAAAGACATCTCACCCATCCTAGTGCAGGCATAACCCTCACACAGAGCCTTCCCAGAGGGGACAATTTTAAATCAGGCTGAGAAGGCAACCTCTGCTTTTATCAGCCTTACAGAGTGCCAGGCAAAATTTGCCTGAGCTCCCTTTCTGGCCATGTAATTGCTGTTTGCCACCTCCTGGCTCACACTCCCTGCAAACTGCGGATTTCCCCTCTCTTTTGTCAGCCACCAGCTCGACTGGCAAGGTTGAGCAGAGCAGTAAACAGATGAGGTATTATTTACTTGTTCCTGTGCCAGCAGCACATAATTCAGGCTGGACAGGCAGCAGCAATTATGATGCATTTTTCATTCACTCAAATGAATCAATCACTTGCTTCACTTGTGAACAAGAAGTACCAAAAAACCCCTACAAAAGCAAAAATTAAAAAAAATTGAATCTAAATACTTTTTTGTGGGGCAAAACCCAGAGAGGCAGTTTATTTTTTAAGGCCAACGTTTACACAAAATTATCTTACGTAATTAACAGCTCCTGGTTAATAACCATTCCACAAACAAATGTGTATCTACTGAAATGAACAGATGAATCATTACCATTTAGCACTTACAAGATAATAACAGGATGTAAAAACTATCAAAAAAGGGAATACTTGAAAATCTACCAGAAAAAGGCACCTACAGAATAATAAGAGTGTGAGAAATAGAAAGATAGAAATATAAAAAAATTTAAACATACAAACCACACTTTGGTTCGTGCTTGAAATGAGTTGATGGTATTTGGTGCTGGACGCACAAACAAGTAACCATTGCTTGTGCCTAAAAAGTGGGGACAAATTAATAAGATAAGAAAGACTGAAGTAGAAGAAAAGGGATATTGCTGTGGGATATTATGTCTCCAAAGGTTTGTGTGCACAGCCGACACAGTCACAACCCATCTTCCCTTCAAAGCCACCTGGGATTGCCCCCCAGACCCAAGTGGAGCTGAGAGGTTTTCTGACCTGAGCACGTGTGGCTTGTCCAGCCTCACAGGAGAAAACTGGGAGCAAACTCCATTCCTCCTGCATCCCATGTCCTTGCTGTCACTATCAGGTCCGGGGGGGGGGGGGGGGGGGGGGGGGGGGGGGGGGGGGGGGGGGGGGGGGGGGGGGGGGGGGGGGGGG
>JAWWEU010000160.1:32594159-32644162 GCA_035583155.1 Acropternis orthonyx
CACCCGCCCCCCCCCCCCCCCCCCACGTTTTCTGGGAGGAAAGAAACGAGCCACAGACCCGATAGAGCTAATTTCAGAAATAACTCTAATTTAGACTTTAAAGCCTCTGAAGCTTAATGGGGCTGTATTATGAATATGATTGTCTGAAGTTAACGCTCTCTTTTTATTCATTTGTCTGGCAATTTATTTGTAAAAAGTAAGCAAACTGAAATGAGCAGGCAATCAGCTGCCCTGACACAGTATTTTACCCAAGGGTATTCTCCAGGAATGGAGGCAGACTATTTCAGCCATGCAATGTAATATTTATACCTCCATCATGAGAAGAACTCATGACCTTACTCCTAGATGTAATGAAAAGGTATATATTAAAAAAATAACCCTCTCTTTATAATGAAAGACGTTGCAATACCCCAAACTCTAATGCAAGTGGACAGAGATATTTTGAAGTATTGCAGGATGTATTCCATTGGAGAAATTGTCATCAGCTGCTCTGTAGGCACCAATGAGCACCAAGGCAGCGTTTGGCGGAGTTTGCTTACATTTGGAGAGCTCTAAATTCAACTTTCCTATGCACCTGTACTGAGATATATCAGCCTGACCTTCTTTACACAGATCCTTGCTCTTTGTATAAAGTTAATTTGTGAGCAGACAAAATTAGTCATTGCTGAGAAGTGGCTTTTCTTTCTCAAACCCAACGAGGGTGCAGAAAAAAAATACCTCGTGGCTTCCCTGCCCTCTCACAGCAACTAACCAGGAGTAACCAGAAGGTTGTGGGCAGTCCAAAAGATGAAGAAAAATCAGATATGACATTTTGTCTTGGGGAGGGCTTTTTGAGGGCTGCCTCTCTCACAGCTGTGGTGGAAGGATGGGGTGAGATCCTTGCCAAGGTACCACAAACAGCAGGGGATTTTTAATTGTCCCAGGCAAGAATAAATCATCTGAGGCTTTTCATTCATTGGAGTAGATTTTATTCAGGGGATGGCTTGTAAAAATACCCTGCAGAAGATACTCTTCTGTTTGTACTGGTAATACAATTAACTGCTGAAAATGCAATATTTTGTTGTCAGTCCCTTTCAAACTCAAGAGGGTTTCTCCTGACTGGTGTGGTAATAGCTAGAAACAGAAGTTTGGCCATTTTGCATGTGCCTGTAAAGGGTGTGAGAGGGGTGGGCGAGCCCTGAACAGGAGGCTCTGCTGGAATGAAAAAACAGCTCTTTAGAAATAATAAAAATACAGGTTGTGGGCACAAACCAGGAGAGGGTTGTGGCTACGCTCCCTCCTCCATCCCTGTGCACATCCCAGAGCCCCATCCAGGCTCACGGACACCTCTTTTAGGGTAATTCCAGGGCACGAGTAAAAGGCACACAACAAGATGAAAGACAGTCTGCACCGCTGTTTCTCCTTGCAGGAGTCACGACCACTGAAAAGAGAATATTGTTCCCGTAACAAAGGTGGATATTGTGAACCCAAGCAGATGATGATGAACATTGGCAACAGACTTCCTGTATCAGCAAGCAGGAAGGCTAAATTATACCAGGGAAAAATTAGGATTAAAATAACTATATGATTAATTTCCTATTTTACCTGGAATAAATAAACCTTTACCTCTGTAACTATTGTTATAAGAGCTGGGCTGGTATGCTGGTATCTGCTGAAGAGCTAACATATTTAGTTTTATTGTTTTGTCAAAATATTAAGAATATCAATATATCTCCATAATTCAGTGTTATACAAAGAAGCATTTTTGTGCCATATATAGCAAAGATTGTATTATACTTTTGAGATCATAGGTAATGATGACAAAGTGATCTGTGTTCAATTTCAGCATTAATGTCTGGTTTGAACAAAGCCTGAAATATGGTCTGGGAGCTAAGAGGCTTTAATATTAAGATCTTTAACTGTAATTTATGTGACAGAAGATAGGGTTTAGCATAATAAAATGTAATGGGCTCCTCGAATGAAGAGGACTAAGAGACAATTGAAAACAAGGTAAAAATGGTAAATTATAAATAACAGTAGATTTACCTTTATGTTGTTACTTCATTTATTTTTGATTTGTTAGACAGGCTCTGTAATTTTTCATTTTGCTACATTTGGAACCAGGCATTTCTGCACCTCAGGAATAATGGGTCGAAAGCACAGCAATACTGTTGGGCAACTCTTTAGAAAACTGCATTAGGGCTCCAAATAGAAACCCCCTTTTTGCTCCAGAGTTTGTAATTTACCTGTAAAAATTTAGCCTGAGTTGAATTTCAGCACATAAACATGTGGAGAGCAAACGCATTTACTCATTTTACCTCCAAAATCAGTTCGAGGCTTTTTTTGAAGCTGCTTAAGTGTAAAAAATGAGGACCATCTGTAACATTTTTCAATATTTGGTAGAAATCAGGGCGTTGAAAGGAAAATAACTTTAATAATGAGCTGGCCTTTTTGCAAGGTATAGTTTGCAAATTGTTTGTAGATGGTGACAACTGTCTGAAGCGTCTCCTCATCACAAGTGAGACTCTGCACAGGCAGCACCACACACCAAAATGCAAACTGGGCCATAAGAATTTATCTGAAAGTTTACTGAAATGGATGGGAACCTCTCCCTTGTTCTTTAAGGGTCTCTGGACCAGGCCCTGTGAGCATTGCAATGGCATATCTGGAAGAAATAAGGTATATCAGAGTAAAAGTCTGATCTATTTTGCTTCTCGTGTTCTTTTCCAGCTCTGGGACTTCTACCAGCCTGGCATCCTTTATCCTTTCCTTTTGTGAGAGGGGCAGCTGAAATGGCAGCCAGTTCTTTCAGTCTGCTTTGCAGATGACCAGATTCAGTGGCTGTGTGTGTCCTTTTTTACAGCACCTCATTGATGATTTATTTTTCGAAGTCTCTGGAAATTAAAATAATTTTGCTCCTCCATATTTCTGTCCAATTCCTGCCCTTCCTGAGTTTTAACTCTTATTTTAGGTCCGGAGGTTTGGAGTTGGTCTCCCAAGGAGAAGTGTGCAGTCTTTGCTTCATCCCTTTGAAAGTCCTGTCCTCCTTTATTTTTTCCGGAATATGAATGGAATTAATTTTATATTATTGATAAATGTGTATACACACACACACACACACACACACACACACACACACACATATATATATCTACTTCTCATACTTCTTCTTATGGTCAAAGACAGAGGCTTCTGGTGGGAAGGAACTGGGATTTCCCTTCTCATTTCTTAGATTTTTGTCTTGGTCTGGTCCCAAATTGATAACAGAGAGGAATGAGACTGTGTATGCGCAGTACTTGTAAAAACCCACAGTGTTTATTAAAGATAGGTGTTTTTATTTCAATGGTTGCATTTCACAGAAACTCCCAAGGGAAAATGCAAATATTGCAGGGAATGGTGTTTGCTTTCATTATAAGGCAAAACGTTGCAGCAAATGAACCAGCTGAAAAGCATGACATAAACCAGGAAGGTAAAGCAGATTCTCACGTTAAAGAATTAAAGAAGGCAGTGACCCAACAACAGTCTTAGCCCTGGCTAAGGATCCTCCTCCTCCAGGTCTTGGGTCAGAATAGAACAGAAGTGATGGTTCCTACACCACATCCCACCCCAGGGACTGCCTTTGGTCATTCTCATGAAGAGGGTAAGGCTCGGTATTTCCTGAGGGTAGTTTCACTCCTAATTCTTATGTAGCAAATTATTACACATATACCTGGGATAGGCCAGTGACATAATAATACCCTTCTGTGTACAACTGAACTGATCTACAGACCATTGAAATCTTTGGAAAGCCTCCTATTGTTTTCCATAGAAACCAGCCTGGAGCCTCACAGAAACAGAAATCAAGCCTGAGATTAGTTAAAAAGAAGGTCTACAGCATTTCGAAAAAGTAACCCTAATGAAATATGAATGAAAATAAATACAAGGTTTTAATAATAATTAATAAAACATGCTGTGAATACCTTGTAAATGACTGATACATAATAAATGAATCATACAAATGTATTCATTAGCTAAAATTATCATACATAATAATTACATTTTCTGAAAAATTTATGATGAGGGGAATCTCCTTCCTTGGAAATGTTTGTGCAGCTTTCTTTGACTTCTCTGCAGACACACATGTGCACTCAAGGCTGGAATGTGGCCCTGAGTGTGTGTGTATTGTCACATTAATAATGCTGGGAAGGGAGTTCCACGCTCTAAGAAGTATATAAATTCATCCTGCTGTATTTCTTATTTAAAAACCATGCTGTGTGTTAAATGAAATTCTGTAGCCCAAGGAGTCTTTGCTGCAACCTCACACTCTGCATAAGTGAAAACTACAGGAAACATGATTTATAGGGAAAAGTTTTCTTTGTTTTAGTTCAGTTTTTCTTAAACTTCAGCCGTCCACATATGTAACGCCCACAATCACAGTGTTTAGCCAAGTGTTGTATTAAATTTGCCTCTGAAGTGAGTGAAAACTCTGTTTAGAAGTGCTCTGAATTCTGCTGGGTGCAGAGTCCCAGAGGCTGATCACAGGGATGAGCAGCTCTTCTGCAGCTTGTTCTGGCCATGAGTTCCAGGTGGCTCAGAGAGGCAATGAACAGCAAAAAAACTTGTTTGGTATTTTATCATGTAAAACCTTCCTTCTCTGTTTGGGATGTTGTGTAAAAACGAGGTCTTGGCCAGGAAAGTTGTGCATAGATGCTGCTTCCATTAGGAAGGACATCTGTCTAAGTTGACTTTCAGGTCAAATAAAAGAAAAAAAATAATCTATAAATAGAACTAAATTCTCCAACAGGCCCAGCAACTGCCATCATGGTTTTCTGCCCGTGAGCCACAGTCCCTGCTCTCCGCAGGGTCACTGTCTGTGTGATCAAGGTACCTGTCCCTCGAGTGCTGAATTTTCTGCAGCTCCTTTTGAGAGACTGTTCTCTAGGCATGTCTACAAAGAGGATGCATTCCCTCCCTGGGAGAACTGGCAGTATCAGATAGGTGTGCACCATTCAAAAGTTAAGCAGAATTGGGCAGACATGCAGAGGAGATCAAAGGTTATCAACAGCAGCGAGCTTTAATGAAGATTGTCGAGGAGAAAAGTAAAGGCTGATTTCAGGACATGGCCATTGTATTCAGTTCCAGTAACAAAACAGGGGAATTTGAGGATCAGATATGCAAGGGCAGGTGGTGGAGGGACTGTAGCAACAAAGTCAAAGAGTTTGAAAGAAACGCAAAGATTAAAAAAAAAAACCAAAACAACCAGAAAAACGCCCACAAAATACTTTTAATTTATTCACTTAGGAAATGATATTCCTTTCCTGTCTTATCAGCTGATCACATTTCTGCTCCGGTGAAATCTGACCCGGGGGTGGCACAGGATAGTGCAGATGGAGGGATTTTGCTTTGCTTGCCCAAAATGAGGGACGTGCATTCCCTGTGCTACAGCCCAATGATCCCGCAGGATCGGACCGCGGAGCCTGAGTGACCCGAGGAAAGATCCCCAAACCCTTTCTCTGCAAGACACGTACAACCCGCCCTATGTATTTCTTGGGGTTGTTTCAGCAGGCTGCCTGGGCAATTACTGCTCCAGACTAATAAGTATGCTTTAAACGCAATAACATGTGTCTTTAAAATAAACATGCTTGCTTTATTAATTGCAGAAATTTGCCATGGCACAGAACTGAGTGGCTCTGGTGTAACAGGTTTTAGGATTTGATTACAGCACCATCTACTGGGTACGGAACTTCTCCTTCCAAACCCTCTCTATTGCATTAAAAGTCGAGGATCACTTTCAGAAGACGATTCAAGGGAAAAAACCCCGTCATTTCATTAAGGTCTAATTTTGAAGGCTCTTGAAATCAGTACTAAGACACATTAACTTCAGTAGGATTGAGGTCTTTCTGGTGATGTTCACCTAGAGTCATATTTAAATTACCATCTTGCTTTCTGTGATGAAAAACAGATCTAAAGAGTGAGACAGCATGTTTGCTGCAAGATGTGTCATGTAATTACTACAAGGGATCATCCATTTAACTAGTAAGGGAATTATAGCCCTGAGTAGGTGTGCCTAGACAGGTAGGAGTGAGCAAACAAATGTGATGTCCTCAGGCAAAACCACTGAATGGCAGCAGAAAGCATTGAATTAATTTAAAGAAGGAAATTTTACTTAAGGGATTAATCAGTTAGACTTAATTCCTAATGTGTAATAGGAATCCCTTGCATTACTTGAAAAAAAATTGATTTCCTCCTGGAGAGGGGATATATTTAAAAGCTGATTAGTGGAAGCAATGGTTAGAATATTTGCATTCCCCAGTGATTGTTAATTTTGCACATAATCCAGGCTCCCACTGACTTTTACACAGCTGTAAGTGTTCTGGACAGGACCCTGCTAACATCTGAGTAGTGCTGGATGCCATCTGTCAGAACCACAATCCTGATGTGTTAACTGCTCCACACAAGCCACTCATGCAAAATCTTTTGTACTAGATAGCTCTCTTATTCTCTGTCCATAAACGGATTTCTTGTACCCTTTATCTGAGAAATTCTGGGGAAAGACTGACATAGAAGCTGTTAGTAGCAGATCTGGCAAAAGCAGGAGCTGATCCTTAAAGTCCCTCCCTAATGGAGTGCTGGTCCTTGGAGCAAAATTTGTGTTTTGAACAAGTTGGATGGCAGGTGCAAGAGCCCCAGAAAGCAACTCACAGCCCTTCTGCTCTCCATTCCCAATTGCTATTACACAGAGAGACTGGCCACAGTGTTGTGCTCTGCTGTGATGGATGAATGAGTACAAAAAGTCCCCTCCTGACTGACCTTGTTCTCCATCACACCAGTTTTAAACTGAGGAACTATACAAACAAAACCCAGAATATTGTCTGAGTCCAAAAGGGCAGAAAAAACCCGCCCTTTTCACATACTAAAACTTGATCAATTCTTTCTTGAGATATTCTGTGTTGTTGGAAAAGAAATTCACATTTTCTAACAGAAGAAAAACCAAAACCAAACGAACCAGAAATACACTAAATTGTACTTGGAAATCACATTGATGGGGGGAGATAAAAAATCCTACCCAGGCAAGAAAATGAAATCCTGTGCACGATGCACTGGATGAAAAACCCTCATGTGTGCTTGTTGGGAATGAGCTCTCACTGCTACATCCTCATGTGTGTAACTATTTTTATTCTTCTCAGAACAGCCACGAATGGCTCTGTCAGTTGTCTGAGCTGAAGGACAGATGATAAAGGTGGCCTAAGCAGCCCTCCTCAGCTCTGTCATCTTTTCCTCATCATGGTCACCTTTTCCTCAGGATCCTTGAGACTGATACTGGGTGGCAGCTGGAAGAGCTGCAAGACACCCTTATCTCACACTGAATCCATCATGCAAGCCTTGCCATGGGATTATGGAGTGCCACCATGGTTGCCGATGGTCTTGGCCAGTTTCACTCCTGGCAAACCATCCAAGGCACCTCCTTTGACTGAAAATTACTCCAGATCTTCCTCAGTTTCTACCAGAAGGTTTCACCTGATCTCTCAAACCTCATTTTTGCAATTAAACCTGTTTATTATTTCACTATACACATTGAGTTTCTCATCTTCCTACTTTTCTGCAAAAGGCTTTAACCTGCCTGAAGGTTGTTAGATATTTCTCCTTGGTCCATTGGATTTCTGCATTTTCAATGCTGGTGAAAATCCCATGTGAAAGGTTGTATTCTTTGCTTAAGATAATCCAATTGCTCATTCAGACTTGTTATAATTAACAAAGGATGAACCCAGCCTTATTTCAAGCTCTTTTATGTTTGTGCTCATGAGGGAGAAGCTGTAAGATCAACCTTCAAGTTTTGAAAATGTTCACATGAAAATCCTTCATATATTCCAGTGAAAAAAAATTTTATATTTGTACAAGTATAAACATAGAAACTAGATTAAACTTTTTATTATAGAAGTTTAATTGTCTGGATATCATTAATTTTCTCCTTGTTTGATTAGAAAAGGGTTTTTTTCCCCCCATGTAATTAATGGAAGTCTCAACTGGATGGGCAGTGGTGCAACAAGACTCTGATTTGGAGTACTAAACTGTGGAAATTTTACATGCTGAAGACTGACTGCTGTACTGCAGGATCTTTTTTGAAATCCTTCTGTTCCAAAAGGCTTATGAACCTTTTTTGGAACTATTTTGTTAATTCCATTTTTATTGTAGTAAAGCTGGGCTTTTGCTGGCCAAAAAAAAATTGTTTAGATGTCTCTTGCTTCTCAATAGTCTACTGTGGCAGACAGTGGAATAACTCCAACGGGAATATTAAGGAAATATGTCGTGGTAATTAAGTCATGACAACTGGAGGTTTTGTTTGTCTGTCTGTCTGTCTATCCATCTTTCTATCCATGACCTACACACCTACCTATAAACACTGTGTATAACTATAATGCACTTCCTACTATTTGTCTTGCCATTTTTGAACCGTGCCATATTTAAATCCAGTTTTATGAGTCTTGTAGTGTTTTAATTCTTCTAGTGTTTTTAATTCTTACTGTCCTCTGAGGCATACGGGGGGGCTGGAGGAAAATCCAGGAGAGCTGGAGCTTCCCTGAGAGGCCTTTTATCTTGATGGAGAGCAAAGGGCTGAGGGTGACTGTGTGGATGGGGACGGTACCTGCACTGACAAATGGCAATTCACTTACGTTTGGGAGCCTCACTCGACAGGGACTTCACACTTGTTATTTTCAGGATTATTTTGTCCCACGTTCCACCCTGCAATAGATCCTTTCTGAAAGGTATTAGGACACATTTTTCTTCGAGGAGACTGAAACCGGTGGCAGAAATGGGGCTACCTGATGAAATATCCTGTTTAGTTCTCTGGTGGTAGAATGTTTAAACCCTCCAAAATGGACGATCTACAAGCAAGTGGCCTTCCCTGTGCCTTCAGAGAGGAATGGAATGGAGTTATGTTGGATCTGAGGCAATCCCATGAAAAATAGTCAGGCCCATAGGAAGATGAAATTCTTCCTTCCATATGTATGAGTTTTACTAAGCTAGTAATCCACACTTTAAAGAACTTTTTTTTTTTAAATTTAATAAAGAGGTTATTTTAAACTTAGATCTGCAAAACACTCATACCTCCAGCACATTGCCTCAGTGAAATATCCCTCTACATGAAAATATAGACAGTTAGTTTTTTCTTCCAAAGTGAAACACTGCAAGGTCTTTCATTACTGGTTTATTATGCTTTCTGTATCTTTGCTCATTTTTCACCAGTATTGCATTAAGTATTGATATTGATTTCTTGTAAATGGTACTGAAATGGATGGCTCACAGTTTTTGTTATTGTTCTGTAGCACTTGTATGTAATTTATTATAGCTGCAATGGAACCTGCCCCTTGCTGCCAGGGTTTAAATTAAATGTGCCATGTTTTGGCCCCTAGTAGTCACATACATTTCTCATTCTAGATCTAAAAGTGTTATGTGCAAAGCTACTTTTTTAATTACTTGCTTGATATTACTTAAAAAGTTTATTTCAATAATTTTGGTAATTAATTTATAATATATTGGTTGAATTAATAGTATTTTTCTTTTCCATTACAGAGACTAATTGCTGTCCTGTAAAAATAACCTGGAGTCGCTGGTAGGCATGACTGGCTTTCCTCTTTCTGAGAGAAAAAAGGGGAAATCAGCTCCTAACATTTTCACTGTGTGTTGGATCTAAGTCTTTACTTGTGCATGGACTCCCAGAAAGGTCCTAATGGAAATAAAAAAGTCATGGTATTGATGGTGAGAAGGGAGATCCCAACTGGAAGGGCTTTACTCTGGACCATGTTCTAATGCAGAGGACTTAGTTTTGGCAAAAAACTTGAGTTTGAACTACCAGTTAACTTGATTTTCTGAGAATAAAGCTACAGTGTTGATAAAAATGAAGTAAAGCAAAGAAACTCCCCCTACCAAGTATCTCTGTACACATGGTTCCTTCATGTGAGGTTTGTAGAGAAAATAATATTGATTGAGAGAAAAATCCTGGGTTTAATGAAAAAAACCCCTGATTAATAGCACAGTATCAACACATAGATATTGAGAGAGACTTATACTCTATTTCCCAGTTTTGTTTGCTGCTGTTTTCATAGAAATAGAAGCTGCTCTTCTAGCAGACACTGAGAGCATTTCTTGACTTTGCCCATGGACAATCTTCTGCTCTAGGATTTGGAAAAGATTGTGATGAAGGAAGGAGAGACATTCAGTGCATCCTTCAAGGTTCTCTGCCTTTCCTCCTCTTGCTGGTTTTCTGTAGGTGCATCTCCAGCTCTGGACTCGTGGATGTTCCTGGGCCATTAGTGTTGCACTCATGAAATTCACTGATGTAAAGAACTTAATTTCTAAGTTGTTTTAGAAGTAATTTATAATGAAACTCAGAGCTTTTCACACAAGTTTAACTGAGACCCTTTACAAAAAGTCTTAGTTCCAGTTCACTGGATAAATCCAATTGCCATTTCACAAGATTTTCTTGGGCATTTCCTCCCCTTGATTTTGGACAATATCCTTTACTCTTCCCCTGTCCCACTCAGTTCCCTCTGCCCACCCTGCAGAGTGGTTGGTCTCCTTCCCCAGCCCTTTAAAATTGAGATCCATGAAGCAAGCAAAGGGTATTTTCACATTTCAAAAATTTGAACATTTATGCAACTAAGTGGCTGAAGTCTCTGTTTTTAAGGCTGCTGTGAACACAAAGAAGGACACGGCCATAATTCTCAGGCAACACAAGGTTTCAGCAAGACAAGGACTTGCTGCTCTACCACCATTTGTGTGTTGGGCAGGGCTCTCTACTCGTGAAATGATACTGCATTTATCAAAAATTGTCTTCAAGGCATGGAATCTTAGCATCATAGAATAGTCTGGATTGGAAGGGACATTTAAGGCTCATCTAGTCCACCACCCTGAAATGAGCTGGGACACCTTCTACCAGCCCAGGTTGCTCCAAGCCCTGTCCAACTTGGCCTTGGACACTTCCAGGGGTGCAGGGGCAGCCACAGCTTCTGTGGGCAACCTGTTCCAGGGCCTGCCCACCTTCACAGCCAGCAATTCCTTCCCAATATCCCATCTAAGCCTGCCCTCTGGCAGTTTGAAGCCATTCCCCCTTGTTCTGTCCCTCCATCCCTTGTCCCAAGTCCCTCTCCAGCTCTCCTGGAGGTGTCCCTGGAGCCTTCCCTTCTCCAGGTGAACATCCCCAGCTCTCCCAGCCTGGCTCCATGGCAGTCTCCCCAGCACTCAGAACATCTGTGTGGCCTCCTCTGGACCCACTTCAGCAGGTCCCTGTCATGTAGCTCTGTAGTTTCCTGACTCAGCCAGGTTATGGCCAGATCCTTTACCCTTATGTTGCCAGTGAAGCCCACACCAAGGAAATCATGGTCCCCAGGTCTGAGAGCTGGAAGGTACTGTCAAGATATGAGTGATATCTGTCATGTCAATCTTTTCCCTTCCACTCCCCCTCTCTCGTTGTTTTTTTCACCCTAAATAAAAACCTGTTTTAAATAGCACTGTTCCGTGTGTAACACATCAAATAATGTGCCAAAAGTTCTTTGCTTGGTAATGACACAAATTGCTTTTGCTGGGCCTTAGACCTTGCTTGTCAAATCACAGCAAGGCAGTCTCCAACTTGTGATTAATTTTAGCCACTGTATTCACACTGAGGTTTTTGCTGTACTTACCAGATTTGTATGAAGCCTTGTGTTGAAAAGAGTAAATGGATTTATTGAAAAAATAAAATTAGAAAAAGTCATCTTCTTCTGTAATTTTTTTTCCACACCCACCCCCCTTCCCACCAAAAGGCAAATTAGCAATGCAGGTTGCTTAGTTTTCCCACTGGAAGGAATTGTTTGTGTTATTTTTGCTGCATGTTAGTTTGTTCAAGTCCCCTGAGAGCAACAGGTCCAGAAGGCAGAGCTCATATTGCAATGGTGATGATGTGTTTTGCAGCAGCGCTGTGGAAAACCCGAGCATCAGAGGTGTTAATCTGATCTATCAGTATTGGTGTCCCACACCTCAGCCCCGGTGCAGGAAATTAAAGAATGAGATCTGCAAGGGAACTATTTCATAATGCTTTAAACAAATGAACTTCTTAACATTTTATGATCTCTGGAAGATCGTTTTGTTGGTAGCAATGCTGTCTGCAGTGGGAAGCATTTGCTGGAAAAGCAGTGGCTTGGCAGTCCTGTCAGATACAGCCCAGGAAAGGACTTGAGCTTTAGCATTACTGGGTAAATTACTCAATCTTCGGCAATTTTCATTTGGGCTGAGTTTCATGGGAAGAATTGTCCCAAATCTAGGACTCCATCTCGCTTTATATAGAGAAATCACTCCTTTGCCCACTCTTCCTCCCAGGTGTCACCAGGAGCATTTCGCTGATGTGGGCAGTTCACAAATCAAGTAACCTCCCACATTTTCTCCCCTACTTGGTTCAGAGGGGTTTGTGATGATACCTGACCATTAAAGCTCTTTGCTGGGTTATGGTATTTAGAATCTCGTCCCTTCCTTTTATACCATTTCCAGGAAATTTCAATTCACTTTACTGCCCTTTTGCCATGCCCTGAACCGCAGAGGGTTGGAGGGAGACATCCAGCCCTGGATCAGCTCTCCTCAGGAGCACCAGATCGTGTCTGCAGAGAAATAAATGCAGCCTGTGCTCAGCGAGAGGCTCTGGCAAAGCTTCAGACTAACCCCTCCTGTTAATTTCAGAGTCCCCTCAAGAAAAAAAAGGCATATAAAAAGGAAGCAGAAATTCCTCAAGGATAACGGTAATGTACCCTATCCACAAATTACCAGCAGACCTTTACAGTAGCTTATCGCCTATAAAAAGCTTCGGAGTAGTCATTACGGTCATTGAGCTGATGGTGGTTTTATGACTTTTACTCACCATAAAGCAAGGCAGGAGTAGCCTGATGCAAAACTGCTTTGGAGGGGCCAGCAGGTCACTCAGGCACTGTGAGCATCCCTGGGGCACGAGGCATCCTTGGGGTCTCCTGCTCCAGCAGGGTCACCCACGGACTGCTGAGCTAGAGAGGGATGGAAAGATGGAGCTCTAAACCCCCAAACATCCATGGGGGGAGAGCTGTGAGGGAATTAGATGCTTACTTGTGTGAGCCTTTCCCCTCTGGAACAGGAGCAGACTGAGAGCTGCCATCAGCCTGGTGTTGCATGGATAGAGAGGGTAAGTTTTGCCAGGTTTTTAACCACAAAAGTCCAGGGAGATTTGCCCTTCCTTCCTTCCTCAGTTATTTGTGTGCTTTGGGCCTTGTATCTGCCAAAGAAGACAGTGAAGAAGACTGAAACTCCCTGAAAGGAGGTTGGAGACAGGTCGGGGTCAGTCTCTTCTCCTGCATAAAAAGTGATGAGGGGAAATTACCTCAACTTGCACCAGGGGATCCT
Source organism: Acropternis orthonyx (assembly GCA_035583155.1). NCBI lineage: Eukaryota > Metazoa > Chordata > Aves > Passeriformes > Rhinocryptidae > Acropternis > Acropternis orthonyx. Next base: position 32,607,516 of record JAWWEU010000160.1, read on the forward strand.
TTGACTGAGTATTAGGGAAAATTTCTTCACTGAAAGGGTTGTCAACCATTGGAAAAGGCTTCCCAGAGAAGTAGAGGAGTCACCATCCCTGAAAAAGTTCAAAAAACTTGTAGAAGTGGCACTTGGGGTCATAGTTTAGTGATGGGCTTGGCAGTGCTGGGTTGATAGTTAGCCTCAGTCTTAGAGGTGTTTTCCAACCTTAACGATTCCATAATGCTGTGATAAATGTTCTTACCACATTTCTGCCCATGTGCTGTTGGAGCCACTCTGCTGCCACTCTTGTCATGGGGACATCACCCCTCTTCAGCATCAGCCTCCTCCTCTCCTTTGCTTCCCTCAGGCATGTCTGCAAAATTCCCAAATTCAGTCCAGTTTTGGATAGGACCCATTTGTCTTTTATTTGTTTTTTTCTTTAGATCTTTGAATGTGAAAAAAAGAGTCTTCTGTGAATGAGCTGATAAATATCTCCCTTTTTCTTGACTCTTTTTTTGGAGGGGAGAGATGAACTGATTAAAAAGATGGAACATTTCAGATGAAACACAGCAGGCATGCTCGACATAGCTGACCTTCTGAGTGTATTGAATATTGCTGTTCCATTTCTTTTGCAATCAATGACAATAAAAGTAAAAAGTCCAGTTGAACACAGGATAGAGATGAAGTTTCTGTGCATGTTCTGCAGAGGAATTACTGGTGCTATCCCTGCTGTTAGACTCCGTCTTATTTCAGATCTGTACTATAATTTAAAAAAGCTCTGTTCAGTAATGGTCCACACAAAAGATTTTTAAATTTGAAAGTATTCCTATCATCTGCCATCCAACAATTATCTTTCTTTTCTTATTTTGATAACCAGAGTATTGCAGTTTCACATCACCCTGTGTTCCTTTCTGGTTTTATTTGCTAGCAGGGAGCTATCACTGGCGTGAGAATATTAAAACACCAAATCATATGGAAAAATGCAGTTCTACCAGGCTAGGTTAACAAACAACCCACCATCCCATGCAGGTTTATCAGAGTTAATTTTTCTTCCAGTTACAAAACAGGAGGAAATTCAAGTATTTTAAATAGAAAACAAATCTTCAAAGTGTAGTACACACATAAAATCCTGAGCAAATGTTTACTGACTACAACACCTGGAACAATTAAGATAGCGCAGTGGAGCAGGGTTTGATTTAAGAGGGCGAGCCTTGCAGATGCGTGCTGAGCACAACGCCCGTGTCCCCCAGAGCACAGAGCAGCTCCAGCCTCTATCCCTCCACTGTCTTCTTGGACTAATCTTGCACTTACCAGTAATTGATGCTCTCCACTGAAGGGAATGGGATGGGAAAAGGTGGCAATTTAGCAGCTGTGTTGGCTGCACTTATTTTTACTTGCTTTCACTCTGGTGTGTGTCGAATATGAGTCAGACCTTTCACTGCCCAGCAGCCCAGGGAAATGAGTATTTTATTAAGACATGCAAGTGGTACAGTTAATTCAATAAAAGATTATAAATAAAAGAGTCCTTACTCAAAGTTATTTTTAGGTTCGTGGGGTTCCTTTTCTGAAAGAAACAAAACTACAGTTTACTCCAAACTCCTTTCACATTTTCCTTCTTTTTTTTTGTTACCACCTTGGCCAACACAGAGATGACAGTGAAGGTTTGTGAGGGTAGTGGAGGAGAGAGCTGGAAGAATTTCCCTTTCAATATCTTCCCCAGGGGAAGCAGAACACACCTTCTTTTTTTTTTTTTTTTTTTTTGCAGGAGCAGCTCCTCAAAGTCCTTGCCTCAATTCAGAAAGCAGCTGAAAATAAACCTTACTCATCACAATCCATAAAAGAGAGGAAATGAAAGGATTGTGTTTGTCCTACCAACCCCAGCTAAGGAAGGCAAGGAGAGCAGAACGAGCCATTCTCAAGATAAGGTGTTCATAATTTTATGTGTATCACTTGAACACCCGTGGCTCACACTTCTTCCCTTTCCTCAGAGCAGCCTTGGGAAATCAGGATGCTGTCAGTGTTGCCAGTCCAGGTTTTGGCAGAACATGACAGAATAAAAGCCAGTTTCACAACTGAAGAGCTTCATTTGAGGATTCCTTGACTCTGGGAAGGTTCTGATCGGTTTGGGATGGGGAAGCACCCTGCCTAAATCTTGCTTGGTGGCTACATGATGAAGGTGCACACATTCCAGCACCAAATTCCAGATGTATCAGAGATTTACACGTGGAAAAAGAAGAAATTGTGCAATTGGTTTTAGAAACTGTGTTACAGGCAAGGCAAGGATGGGGAAAAGGACTAAGTCTGATAAAATACTGATTTTATAGATGGCTTTCAAACTTCCAAACAGCTTCTCAAAGACTGATTTTTTTCTGTCAAGGCATTGGACAAGATTTAATAAATCATTATGTTCATGGAAGCCATACAGTCAAATGAACCATATATGCATACAAAATAAAAAAATATATTTTTTTAAATAAAGCTTTCTTTATCCTGTTGGTGGAAAGCAACCTTGTTGGAGAAACCATTTAGGAGAGTAGTTTTTTTCCATATGACCTCCATCACTTATATGTGCTTGGAAAAGGGTATCACAGGTATTCTGCAGTTATAGCTGTGTATGCCATGCATAAAAATCCGCACAAGATCAGATTAGATTGAAGCCTTTTGGAAATTAGATCTTCCCCCAGTCTAATGTGCTTGGGATGATTAGCTCTAACTAAAATCCCAAAGACATTGAAGAGACTAATTAAATAAAACATTATATATTTTAGCAATGTGTTTTATATTCTTACTAGATATAGCTGAAATATATAGACTAAAAAAGGCATAACCCGTATGATGAAAACACTACTCAAATTAAGTAATAGATATTACTTCATTACATTTATGTTACATTGTCATGAAATTTGGATAAGAAATGTAGACCATTTGTGAATCTGTCATTTTAATGTCATAGTATTCCCAGGAATAATATCTGGCCAATGGAATATTTGCCTGTAGGGTGCACCTGGCAACTTGAATTTCAAGATGCACTGATTAGTCTTGAGTGGACATATCTGTTATATCATATTGCCGATTCAGTGTCCTCTGACCAGGTTTTCAAAACAAACTCCCACCTTTATGCAGGAACTAAGTATTTTCTCCTTGTGAGGGAAGTGACAGTAGAAAATCATAAAGCCAGAAGAGTGAAACCAGAGCTGGAGTAAACCCTGTTTGTATTCAGGTGAATATTCACGTCCTTTTAGGTTGCTACTCAATTCTGTTCCATCATACCCCTCACAGAGGATTAGATTTTCTGGCTGATGACAGTATTTTTTTTAGAGCACTAACGTCTTCAATGTATCCTCTCTGGAAGTCTTGCTTGGTCTAAATATCGATTGGATTTTACTACCAGCCAAGGTCAGAAACTGAAGAGGTTCTTGCTGCAGCAAGCTGTATATTAATCTCAATATCAACTAAGTACCTAAACTGTTATTGGAATTTGATGATCAATTACATCTTTGAAAAGTACTTAGTATGACATTTGTTGGGCTTCCATATTTCGTGTTATACAGTCACACCTGATAGTTCAATAACTGGAAAAATACCAGCCAAGGATCTCTTCAGTTTTTTGTGCAGGCAGTCTCTGCTTTATAATTCACATTTCTTGCTTTTATCCACAATAATAGTAATTACACACTGTTGGAAGATTTTCTTGCTGCCTCCCTTGCATTACATCATAAGAGAATATACTGCTGTTACACATTTTAGGCAGACAAACACACAACACCTTCCAGAAGAATATTTCTTAATTCCTCACCCTGCAACCTTTGCCTTTGAAAATGCCACCGTTAAATTCAACCGTAATGACTCAGAGCGTTCCCCTGCCATTAAATGCCCTGCTGTAGTCTGTAGGAATGTGGTGCTGTGCAGCATCACTTGGGGGATATTTGCTCAACCTGGCCACAGTGGGGAAGGGTCACTCTCAATTGTCACAGGTGTTTTTATGTTCAAAATTAAACAGGTGTTGTGGAAATCAAATCATAGAATGGTTTGGGTTGGGAGGCACCTTAAATATCACCCAGTCCCAGTCCCCTGCCATGGGCAGGGACACCTTCCCCTATCCCAGGTGGCGCCAAGTCCCATTCAGTCTGGCCTTGGACACTCCAGGGATGGGGCAGCCACAGCTTCTCTCTTCAAAGCCTATACTTGTCTCACCATCCTTCAAAAACTTTTAAATATTTACCAGTCTATTTCCTTCCTCACTTGCTTCCCAAGGCAAGTTTTCATTGAATTCAAATAACTTGCAGAAAAAGTTTCCAATAATCAAATCAACACACGATACCCTAAAGTTATCACAGCATGAGACCAAGGTCAAGACAAGGATTCATATCCAAAGTATTCATATCATAAGTACTCATATCACAAGTATTCATACACATTTACAGCAATTACATGTCACATCTGAAAGCTACGCTAAAATGAAAGAACAGTTCTCAACATAGTCTTACTTTGCTTGTTTCTCTGTCCATTCTTTATTAAATGGTGAGGTAGGGAAAAAGACTTACAGAAGTCAATAGACTGTAAATAGCTTTAAAATTCATGGCTCTGTTCAGCAGTGTCAAGAACAAACCTGCTCCTCACTCCCTGTGGATTTTGTTGGTTTTATTTTTATTTGTTTGGAATTTTGGTGTTTTTATTTTTATTTGTTTGGGTGTTTGTTGTGGGTGAGTTGGTTTGTTTGTTTGGTTTGGTTGGGTTTATTTTGGTTTTGTTTAGTTGCATCAGTCTGGTGTTTCTCTGTTTGTTTTATTCAACTAAGAAAGACAGCCACTCACCAGTAACAAGGGCAATGCACAAGCTTTGCTTATTTTGAACTTCATCTGTGATGACATCATTTAAAAAAAATCAGCATCACTACGACTACAAGGACCTTCCAATTTTCAAGCACATAAAACATTATAAGTGAAATTCTGTCTTCTGCCACGTGCACTGCACCCTCCGAATGAGCTGGAAAGAAAGCAGAAAGGAGAGATTTATCAGGCATCAAGTTCAGCCATCCGGATATTGCCAAGCTCGTTTTTGTTGCTGGCTGTACGCAGTTTTGAAATGGTTTGTAAATTTAATTGACCACGTTTGAGGTGTGCGCAGGCCGTGCACAATCAGCAGCATTGCCAAGATTAGCAGCTCTATTTCTTAGCTAAGCAGGTCTAATGTGCTTTATTGGAAGCAAAATACACCCTGAGGCATTTTAAACGTAGCAGTCGGGTAGGGTGAGACTCACTGCAGGGATTGTGGTTTAGTAGGTGAGAAAGGAAAGTGCTTTTGGGATGCCGGTCACAACAGGTGAATTTTGGAGAGGAGTTATCTGGTTGAGTTACCTGTTAGGACCTCTGTGCCTCAGGAGATGGAGAATCTTGGGATCTTTGCTCTTGGTGGGCAGGTACTTATGTTAGGTAACATTACAAATTGAGGTCTAGAACATCCTGCCAGTGGCTTCTTTTATACTTTGTGGGTGTTGTAATTTACCCATCTGTGACTGGGTGTCTCATTAAACTATGTTATGCAGCACTACAGTCTATATCTGGCATTTAGAGGATCTCGAGTTTCACAATTAGATCACTTCAATACACAAGTATTTCTTTAGGATTCCTTAAATATGAACAGCAGTTTGAAGAGGAAGGGATAAGACTCTGGCATTTTAGACTTTCCTAATCCATTCTTAGTTCTATGCACAGTGTGAAGAGGTTCCAACATGGGATCTTTCTGCTGGCAAACACTTTGGGAATTATGAGTTTCAAAGTCTGGGTAAAAGCCAAAATAGCTGTCAAAATGCAATACCTGTTGTTATTATAAAATGACTAGCAACAGCAGTGTTCTTATACGAATGCATGGACATTGCATCAATGCGAAACAGATCCTGCACAAAGACAGATCAGAGAGAAGCAGTGAAAGGAAAAGGAAAACAACTTAATCATCCATGTGGTGAAACTCAGCGCGTGTGAGCTGAAGACACGATGCAAAGTGCCTGCAATAATCAAGGGTGTGATTCAGTGGCCCAGGCGGTCTCACCAGCTCCCCTGACTACAGTTTCTATGTCCCTCAGGTCTCCTGTTGTCCCTCACCATGGACTAATGCTGCTCTGCTGGGCACACCAGGGGAATGCTCCACCCAGCAATCCCCAAATTAAAGCAGTATGTTCATAAATTAATGCCTTTTTTTTAGTTTGGGATATTTGATTCTTTTTTTTTTCTAATATATATTTGCCACATTTCTGTAAACTCCTACACCAAAGATTTATGTCAGAGAGGCAATTTTCTTCCCAACAAGAGACTTATCTTTTTAGTCACAAAAGCAGGTCCCCAGAATCATAGCTTATTGCAGTGGCACAGAAGAATAAGTCAAGAGTTATCACCAAGTATAGGCAATTCAAAAAAAATAATTTTTTTCATCTTGAATTATTTTTCAGCTCCAAATCCAGTTTCTGAGTTACGGTTATGAGACTCTCAGCTCTGGGCTCAGTTCTAACTAAAAATTTCAAGAAATCTTAGAACTATTGTGTTGAAAACCCTTCCAGAAATTAAAGGAAAACATACAGCTGTGGAGCTGATGCCTTGGAAATGCACCATGCAGCCCTCATAAAACAGGTCTCACATGAAATGTTGGCTCAAACTCCCACAAATACTCAAGTCACTCTTTGTTGCTGACCTGTATCTTTTAAGCTTAACCCACTCTTGCAAAAGCCCAAAGGAGTTGTATTTGGAATCTGGTTGCTCATGTACGTTTCTACCCTAACTCCACTAAAACAATTTTCAAATATGAGTAACTACAACACTTTTTGAGTAAATAGGTATTATTCTGCACTTCAAAATAATGGGTTTATTTCACAAGGATTTGAAGGTTGGTGCTCAAGTGCCTGGTGAGTTTGTTCATCCCTCTGGCTCACTGGGGCTGAATGGTTTTGGTGGGGTGGTGTTGGAACACACCTAAAGAGCACTTTGAAGAGCCAGTTACGGATTTTGCTGAATGTTTTCTTAACCAGGTAAGCAGATTTTCAAAATTGCTATAAGACTTCGCAATAAATAACTAGAATAGTTGCTAGGTAATTTAAAACAAAAATCAGGACTCTTAACAGCCCAGGTCCTTGATGAAACTAGAAAAGAAAAACTGAACCCACATTGTTTTTTTCTGCTAGAGGGGAAAGGGCACAGCTCCCACTTACCAGTGGAAGGCAGGGAGAACCCAAAGGGATCCTCCTGGGCACTGTGCCCTTAGCAGTGTCTGTGGCAGGTGTCAAGGGCCACGAGCACTGCCAAGGTGTTGGGGAAGCACAGGTAACTCTGCCTGTGCCACGCTGTGATGTGGAGCAGCAGGAACAAGAACGCCAGCTTGTGGCTCCACTACAATACAACCCTGGAAAACAATGGCCTTTGGAAGAGAGAAGGTATTCAAGCAGGACTTAGAATATTAACCCAAAGACCTAATGGGAAAAATTCCATAGGTGCCACATATGTGAGCAAGACACTGGAAGTGGAAGTATTAATCAAAGTAGGGGCTTGGAAGAAGGGCCCCTTGTAGATTGAGAGATGTCTTCAGGCACCATGTCAGTTAATTAAGTCCAAAACCAAAACCTGGATAATTCTTCTGTGGAGTGCCTATTTGCTCATTGTTTTGAGCAGACAGTACAGTCTTCATTCTGCATTTAAAGTCTGTGGGGAAAATTCTTAGGGATTTCAATAGAAAACACCTTTTCATGTGCCTAAGGCAGCACCATGGCATGGAGGGGCATTCAAGGCAGAGTTCATTTGTATCTGAAGAGCCAGCATAAGATCTCTGCATCACTTAAATCCAAATGCAGTCCTATTTGGAACACTTTTACATGACTTGAGTGATGCAAAGGCCTTGCCTTGGTCTTTCTGCTTGAGTATGAATTTCACCCTCAGGCAGTAACAACAACAACAAAAACAACAACAACAACAACGACAGCAACAGTGTAATTTAGGGAAGCTAAATCAAGCAACCCATGCAGGTAATACTAAAGTAACGAGAAATGGAAAGCCCTAAAGGTCTGGAGAATTGTATAAGAATCACTACATAAACTCTCATTGTGTATTACAGAAGGATTCACTGGATGGCCCATGGGTCCTCCCCAATCCCACCACCAGCAGCTTCCTGAAAGAACTCTTCTTTCATAAATCTCATGTGTCAGACATCAGGTATTAACCAGGCCCATGTTTATCTCTATGTTTTCCTTTATCTAACACAGTATATTTATTACATTTTCCCAGTCCCTTACAAGTGTTTCCTGAGTCAGAAGTGGCATTATCCTTCAGATGCGGAGATGATGTTGTAGTGTTCTCCACACCTCATAAAATCAACTGGTTTTTCTGCTTCGATGTATAAGTGTGCACCATCAAGGACATAGTTCCTCTGTATTCTTTCTCCTGACTCAAAAATGCTCTGCTAACTTCCCTGTCAAACTCTCCTTAACCACTGCGGATTCTTTCAAAATACACAGGGGTTTTTTTTTGCCTTTTGTATGGATAAAATGCTTCCAGAAACTCAGTTCTAAGAGTTTAGGGATTTTTTTTTTTGGCCTTATAAGACATCCTCATGGATTCTTGGTATGTTGGCAGTATGACTCCCAGGTAAGGATTATGTACAACAGATGCTGAGTTTTAGCATGGGAGGGATATTTGTGAAGTCAACGTGAGCTTGGTGTTAGAGATTCCTTTTAACCATTCCTCAGTTTTGGAGTCTCTGTACTCAAGACTGGGACTGATTCTCTCTCTCTTCTCACCTCTCTCTTCTGGTTTTCTTAATAACCTGAAACCTGTGTTGTGGGGAAAAGGACAGCTGATGTTCACACTTGATCAAAAACTGGGCTACTTCTGTATGTAAGATAAAATCTTGTTTGTTTGATAGACACAGACACAATACAATGTGTGTGTATTCATTTTTTTGTGGACAACCTTTCTGAATAGCAAAAAGCTGCTGCAACAGCAATGCCTTTATGGGCATAGGTTAAATTACACACAGGAACACACCAGGAGCTTCTGATCAAAATTCAGATTTTGAGCAGTTGCGTCCATCGTTCCATCAAACCACCAGACTGTTGCTTTTCAGTGGAGATGGGAAACAACAGGAAAATTCACACCTTTGTGGAACTTCACAGATGCTGGGCAAAGTTTTGATGTGTTCCTTGTTCAGATCTCACTGTAGACATTCCAGCGCACACCTTGTCCTTTAGTTTTCCCTGTGCCATGATAGGACAAGAGGCAGTGGTTTTACACTGAAAGAGTGAGGTTTAGATGGGATATTGGGAAGGAGTTCTTGGCTGTGAGGGTGGGCAGGCCCTGGCACAGAGAAGCTGTGGCTGTCCCATCCCTGGAAGTGTCCAAGGGCAGGTTGGACGGGGCTTGGAGCAACCTGGGCTGGTGGGAGGTGTCCCTGCCCATGGCAGGGGGTTGGAATGAGAAGAACTTTAAGGCCTCTTCCAATGCAAAACCTTCTACCTTTCTTTTATCCTATGATTCAGTTTGGGAGGTCATACATTGGGTGTCCAATATCTCTTCTAATGATGTCTTACCCAAAGGTACATCAGACAAATTTCATGGTATCTCTGATGGGATCAATGGCTAAGATAACTAATCAAACCCTATCAGATCAGGTAATCAAATTCAGCTGCTTAACCCTCACTGCATTTTTCTCACATGCATATATGAAAGGGTAGATTTTAGTCTATAATTGTATTTATTTTCAGGTAGTCTCATACTTTACTTCAAGGTTTGGACCCGCAGTGTGCAGTAACTCTTGCTTAAAGCAGTACTTTCCTTCTGTCTCTTACTCTCACCTCACTTACAGTTCTCACTCTGTAAGAATAAAATAAATGCAATGCAGTGTACATCAGCAGGCCTAGAAATTCAAAGGCATTTTTAGCAATGGAAAAAAAAAAAAAATTGAACAACTTCAGGTGATGCTTACAGTTCCTAAAAATGCAAGTATCAACTGGTAAGTTTTTTGAAAATTGAATATAAAATCATAGAAAAATGCTTTATTTGATTCTCTGTTTATGGGAAATTCATTTTATTTGACTTTTTTATTTGTAATATCAACTATATTGCAGAGCAGAGTTTCTAGGTGCTCCCTTATGGTACCATTCTTCTAAATTATTAATGCCGTACTGTTGATATATTGTCAGCCTTGTACATACATTCTATGAAAATGAGTTTTACAGTAGGCTGGGATTTATAACAAAGCTTGACATATGCAGCTAATTCACCTAGACAGTCTTGTCAGTTTTAGGTTCATAAATAATTGATACTCGGGGCTTGGAGTTCAGCTACTGTTAGTGCTCCAGCTGTTAAATTTCAGCAGCATAATGGATGAATATTTGTTTATAATTTCTTTACATGGACCTGATGTCAGATCCCTGGTCTCATTTACATAGGTAGATTGAGATGTTGGAAGTGTAATGAGCATATGAAGATGATGAATTGTTTTCCTCAGTGCTGGTGCGTTTCTGTAAATGTTTGATTAGTTTTGAATGGATTACTGTTAGATTATCTGGTTCAGGGGTTAAAGTGAGCAGCTCTTTGCTCCCAAAGCTTTCCGTGATCCCTTGCTGACAGATTTTTAAAATTCATACAGTGATATTAGTGCTGCAAAAGCAAGGGGTGTTCTTCGCAACAGATGTTTAGTAATTAAACATACGGTTTCCCTGTTTGGAAGTTGCCTGGGAAATTTAAATCAGAATGATTTGTTTACCGTAGTTTGAGGGAATTACAGTTTCTAAAAAAATAATATACTTTTGCCCCTAAAGTGCTGGAGTTTTCCCCTCCAATGACACTAATTAAAAATGAGCAAAACACACATGTACCCTCACAATAACTCAGATGTTTAACGCCCCTGTAGGCAGATGCGAAGCCATTAAAACCAGAGGTTCTTCTCATTTTCTCCTTTTGTAAATTAATGAGCAATATTCAGAAAAACATTTTCATTTGGGTGTCCCAAGCAGAGATGCTGAAGCAAACCAGATTTCCAACCATGCCTTTCTGCTGGAGCCCAGCTGGGAGAAGCTGTGGGATGTGGACATGTGTATTACACACAATTCCTGATGACGCAAAGACTGTGAGCGAGGAGGGGGAGTGCAGTAAGGAAATGACGTTGGAGAAGCACAGAATGAATTAAAATGAGATGTCCTTTCATCTGTGACGTCCTGGCATGTGCCACACAGCTAAAGGGATGGTGTGTTGAACCAGGAAATGTTGGGAACAGACTGGGTCTGGCTTGCTGTGGGTTTATACAAAGATGGGAGGAAAAGGAGCAGCCCATCCCATCTCCCACGTGCTTCTCCCAGCCGTGGTGACACGGGGAATGAGGTGGAAACTGAGCTACGGGGAGGAAAACCCCTCTTGCTCCCCCCCCAGTCTCTGACCCTGCTCACTAAACACAACCCTCTATATTCCTGCTTTTTTGCCTGTTCCCCTCCTGCTACCCTTCGAGCAAGTGGCCCTTTGACAAGAAGGTCTCGTGGAGCAACTCCTTAATGGAAAGATTTAGTGGCCACAGCTCCGCGGAGCCGAGCGCCTCGCTCGCCACCGCGCTGCGTTTTGTCAGCCCCGCGTACAGTTCCCCTGGCTTGTCTGGCAATCATGTTAGTGATTATATGGGTAATGAAACACGTGCTCTTTTTGTCTGTGGCTCTGATTAATCTGCTTTCTATTTAGCCGTGATTTATGGCGCTCAACTGTTGAGGTGAGCGCTGGCCCATCAGTTCCATAGCCTATTACGGGCGCCGCGACGGCGAAATGCCTGCGAGGCTTGAACTGTTTCTTGACAGCCAGGCTTCCCGCTACATTCCCTCCAATCTGTTTTGCTTCCTGGTGTGACCTTTCATACAGTAAAATACATTAGTTGAATAGCACAGTCTCATTAAAAGAGTGAATTAACCGAAGAGTCTTTTTAACTAAATGACAGCCAAAGGACTGAGTGCTAATAGCCACGGGCAGTTAGAAACTTAACTCATGAATCAGGCTGTTAATACTGCTCGGTGCCTCAAGCGCTGAGGGCACCACACTCTCTGCTTGCTCTCATAAGAAGAAAAGCTCATTACTTTCCTCCTGATGGGAGAGAAAGAGTGAGCGAGCAATAATAAAGCTTGAATTTTTCAATACTGTTAAAAATGGGGCTGACAGATTGCCGACAATAGGAGCAACGGGCTAGACACTGCAAAAAGAGCCACTGAATTAGCAATACCATATATCATACAATCTAATTAAATCAACCCGGAGAATGAAATTAGTTTTCTGTGAGTGAAATGGCCTTTGAAAGAGCGCTATTAAATGAACTGTAGAGCATTAATTAAATAATTCACAGTGAGGGATTTTGCATTTATACAAAAATTGTGCACTTAATTGTCCATGCTGTATTACAGATTTGGCCTTATGTTAACAATGTGTCTAAAGCACACTTATTGGAGCATATCAGGAACAGCTTAACGTAAATGCAGCTTATAAAGTTTTAAGGATTTCCAAAGAAACTGAAGAAAAGAAGTAACAATGGTAAGAAATACACTCAGAGTCAACCACTTTTTCACATTAATCCTGTGCACGTGTGACAACTTGTTACATTTTTTTTCCCCAGTGGAATGACATTAGGGCTTCTGATTCTTAATTAAACAAAAAGTGCAACTTCTCATGATTGAGCGAAAAAAGCCACCCCATCTTTAAATTACCTAAAAATAATATATGCATGGAACTATCTGGAAAAAATCGATGTTTTGCTTTGGAAGAAGATAAGACAAACTCTTTTTCCCTCAAGTTTCAGTAAGACAAACAATAAAAAAAAAAACAAATAAGGGCCAGGAACTCAAATTAAATTTCTGTTTTAAGTCTTTGTTACATTATCATTTCAATTAAGGAATAAGCCATTTTGAATTCAAAACCTTTGGCTTGGAAACCATGAGAATGAAACATTTAAAAGAAATCTGTCATCTGGGGAGAGAGTTTGAAATTATAGAACTTGATGTGTTCTTCCCTCCAAATCCTGATGTTTTCATGTATATATATATTGGCTTGGGACTAACATTATACTCAGAAAGAGAAGCTTTGGCTGTCAAATATACTTGACTATGTGTATCCGTATTAAATATAGTAATATGAACATTAATATTTTATCCATTCCCTTTCTCTGCCCCCTTTTATTTTCATGCAAATTTGTGATGTTACTTTAAAATCCAAAGAAATCTATCCTTCCATTTGGATACTTTCAAAACAATTTAAGAATGTGTGGGCCATTGGTATTTTAAGATGTTGATCCTAATTCTTATTCTTTTTCATCCTTGCAAATATAACAAATACAGATAGGGAAAGCAGTCAGTGCCATATACTGAAATTTTATAAAAAATACAAATAACCAGGAGATATTTTTTCCCAGTGCTTGTAAAACCAGGCTTACATTGCCCAATAGTTCATTTACTTTAGTTTATTTATGTATTACTGTGTGTTCTTTTTTAATTTGTGATTTTGATTTTTGAAAAGAGCAGGTGAAATCCAGTACTCTAATGCTCCCAACAGTGGCCACTTCAATAGTGCATGGGTAAATGAAATTATTCTCCAGTTATAATGAGATCTAATCAAATTAACTTCCCAAATTAAAACACGAGAAGCTGGGAGAGTTATCTACATATTCTCGGTCTTCTTACCAGCCTCAGATTTTATCAGTGGTTTCCTCAATCAGAAAAACATTGTGTTTCAGTAGTCATTTACTAATAGCATAAATCTGAAGATGGCAAGAGAACTGTGATAATGAAGCCATGGAAGGCAGCAGCTGTACCTGGCCAGCTGATTTTAAACAGAAGATGGTAGCGCTTGAGTTACGTGGCTAATAATATTTTAAAGCATGTTCCTGTATTTGGCTCCACCAAATACTTGGGAATGATGAGGTTTAACAGGAAGCTGGAAATTAGATATTGGGCATGTAAGCACTCACTTAGTGGGGGTCGGTCTCTTCTCCCAGCTAACAAGTACAGGATAAGAGGAAATGGCCTCAAGTTGCACCAGGAGAGGTGTAGATTAGGAAAGATTTCTTTTTGGACGGGGTTGTCCATTCCTGGCACAGCTGCCCAGGGCAGTGATGGAGACCCCATCTCTGGAGGGATTTAAAAGCCGTGTGGATGTGGCACTTGGGGACATGGGTTAGTGACGGCCTTGGCAGTGTTGGTTTAATGGTTGGACTTGATGACCTTAGAAGGCTTTTCCAGCCTAAATGATCCTATGATTCTATGCTGACACAGGCCGTGCATCTCGTACCTTTGAAAGAGTTTGAGGTGTAACATTTTGCTCTTATGTTCACCCTGCAAATAACACAATGAACTTGATACTATCAAGTCAAGCATCATGAGACAGCACCAAGATGTCAAGAGACAGCATCAACACAGGATTCTCCTGCTTGAGTGTTGTTCAGAATTCTCATCCTGAAACGTGGCTGCAGATGAATTGGTGATGCCCAGTGAAGCCAAAGGTACCTGAGTTGACGGGGACATGTCCTCTCACAGGTATAGATGAGTTACAGCTGTCCTAAATTGTTTAGCTGGGCTTAATCTCAAAGTTACACAAGGCTGCAATTTCTTTTGCTGCACCAGCTGACTAGTTTTTCACTGAAAATATTTTCTTAAATGACACTGAAAGGCTTCTGTGACAAATCATTGTAGTTTTGTATTTCCATTTATTTTATTCTGAGATTTGGTATTGATATAAAACCACCGTGAACCTGCTAATGATATTTCATGTGCAGTAATGTCAAACTATTCAATCAGTCGCATCATTACCTTTCATATTAAGCATATTTAGTTTATTCAGTTGTAACGAAGCATTTCTAGCACTAAAGGTCTCCTTTCTCCAAAGTACTCATTTCAATTTCATTTTATATCATCTCTAAAAATGTACCTTTTGTCTTGATTTTAGATGAAAGCCAAAGGAACAAAAATACTTTATTACCTAGTTGAGAAAACCTGAAGATTTGTTCCTCAGAACAGGCAACTGAAAATATTTTGGCTGTTTCATTGTAGTGCTAATAGGAGGTTGAACTTCTTGGATATTTCCTATAGAAATTTCACCAAGGCTTTGAAGGGCTGCAGTACATTTGTGAAATTGGTGGTATTGCCAATTAGGTGTCTGGATCACCCCACTGGATGGGTGATAAGGAGGAAAGGACACAAACTAGTGAGAGCAAAATGAGAAAGACAATGTAAAAAACTTAGGTATTAACTAGAAGTGTGTTTTTGGAGCAGCTGTACAAGTTTGGGTGTAAAGTAAGGAAACAGTAGCCCTTGGATTTTTGAACTTCAGTTATGAGTGTGATAATTAACTAAATATAACTATATATAGCTATAAGGATTGATAAATGCAAAATCCACTAATACACCAGTTAAACACTAGAAATTGGAACAAAAGTAAGGCACATTAAACAGTAAGAAAGTTCTGAACAAAGAAGTTTGATTAATCCCCAGACGAGTGTCTGGCTTTCTCTGGATCCTCTAAATTCAAGTCTATTGGGCTGAGCCTCTTGCCTCAGGGAAGCAGGGACAGGACTGGCATTGCATGCAGTTATTGATGCTTCTGCTTAATATCAACATCCAAGACAGTCATCATTCAAACCAAAATGAAGTTCCAAAAGATTTTGGTACAACTGCAAAAGCCAGAGTTTTATGGCTCTGTCCTTACCTATTGCATTATCTATAAACTATGCCTTGTTGGAAATGAACTTCTAGTCTGCATGGCAAAGGACCAGCGTGTTATATATCAATATATAATGTAAGAACGTGTCATTCAGTATGCTGCAAAACTTGCTATTAAGAATTAATCACTCCCCTTCTTGAGCACTCTTTTCAATGCACTCCAAAAAGTTGCCATTTTGGAAACTACTCCCAGACAGGACAGTAACCTACTCTAGCAGGGGATGGGTCAAAAGAAAACTAATTACGGGATTTTAGTACAGAGTTTATCATACCTTAGAAACAACTTTTTCCCTTTAACAGCCTACGAGACTCCTTGCTGCATTAGACCAGTGGTCCGCTTGGCCCAGTAATCAGACAGCAGCAATAGAAGATGCTCCTCCAGGGAGATTGTGGAGGTTGGCACACAACCTGCAGCCCAGTGCTCTCCTGGCTCCCTGTTTTATACTCACTGGCTTAGGGATATCACAGGGTACACCATTTCCATCTTTTATTAGTGTCTATTTATGAGGTTGTTGTCCACCAGTTTGCCTTCCTGATCCTTTTGGTATTCTCTTTCTCCAACATCTCCCACAGGAAGGAGTGCCAGAAAGTCACTATCCACTTCAGGCCTTCTGTATTTAATTTAAACAGATCTACTAGTTTCAAAGGATTTTTCCTTCTTCTGTTGTTGTGGGATTCAGTACCTATCAGCTGTGAACTCACCCTACCCACCACAAACTTCAGTCATACACCATAATCAAATCCTCATGATCTCTCTTCTTTCCTTCTTGCACAGCTCTCTCCTTCCGTGTGTTCTATGAGATGTTTGATCCATTAGGATCAGCCTAAGTGGATGCTAAAAAGGCAAGAGGACAGGACTGGTGCAGAAGCTCAGGGAATGCCCTGGAATGGCCATGCCTTGTCGTGTGAGTCCAAGGACAGGACAGAAACAGGCAACACCATGAATGTGATCCAAGTATGTTAATGTAGCGATTTTGCAATTATAGAAAGTCTACTTGATCCCTTCTTCTGAATGGCTGGGAGTAGGTGTGCAGATGGTTGTTGCTGTCTTCAGGAGCTTTTAAGTCCTGCTTCAGTGATTTAGTAACACATCTCTGTGTAAAAGTAGGGAAGAGGTTTCCTGCATGCCCTGAGGAAGAACCATGATATTTGAAGCTGAAATATTGGAATGGACATGTATCCAGGGCATCAGCCAACCACCATACCCAGGAAACAGGAAGCTACTGACACAGCTTATTTGGACAGGATCAGAACCATGTGGAAGAGACAGTGTCCTGTGGCAATGCCTAAGTAGCCAAATGTCTCCTTGGGCTCCCTGGGAGAGTTGAAAGTAAAAATCCAGACATGTATGAAGAGACCATTAAGAAAATTTGACTTACAGTTACTTGTGCTCCGTGACTGGGTACATTTTGAGTAAACAAACAACAGTCTTAGGACATCTCTTCATCAGGTGTCCCCTCTGATTCCATCTCAGAGTACAACCTCGTATGAATAAATGACTTGACAAAGGCCCCTCTGCCCATCTGGTTTTATCCACCAATAATTTTTACCACTTTCCACCAGTGTTTGGATCCTTTGAGGAATTCAGCCTACAATACATGTGTTGTAGATGTCCTAACAAGAAAAGAACAGATGCAAGTTTAGTGAATATTGAGTTTTAAACTTGTCTCGTAGTGATTTGTGGCTGTGTCACCGCAAATATTTTTCAATGTCATTGCCTAAGCCCTGGCTGTCACTAACATGGTCAGCTGGGGAATAGGAGGCCTAACACTGTGATCTCGGTATTAATGGGAGCTGTTGAGAGTGGCAAAGGTGATAAAGTATTGTTTAGTTATTGGTGCCATACTTTTGCCGCAGGACATTATTATAAAACGTTGTGGGTTTTTGTCAGATTTCAATCACCTATCCAATAACATATTTAGGAACTTACCGCAAAGAGTCCTAAAAAATATCTTTGAGGGGTTTTGTTTGTCTTTTTGTTGGGTTACTTTGATTTTAAACTGTGACTAGAACTAAGCAAACTTACAATCTTAAAGAAGAAAAAAAGATTTAAGGCTGTCTCTGATGTCCAGTTTATTCTTTTAGTTTAGCTGTAGTTAATTTTATGCAAATGTTTCAGGTTCAGTGCTTAACTCAAACTGCAAAAAAAAATAAATCCCAGTGATCTGGGATGGATTGGCAGCTACTAAAGGGAATATAGTGCTGCTCCTATTGTAGACTCTGGATATGCGGAAGGCTATCCGTCCTGCTGCTGTGCATGTATATTTTATACTAATGTTAATGGAAGTTATGTGTGGGTATTCAAGAGAGAGAGCATACCCCATTTGGTAGGTAAATTTATGTGTCGCTCTTTTTCATTATTCCCTAGACCAGTACAAGGAGAAATAGAGATATAAGATTTATAAAGCTTCTACAATATCCTGTTTTGCCAAATTGTATTCCAGCAAGGACATGACAGGAGTACTTACCTCACCCTTGATACCAGAAGAACACAAATTAATGACTCGCTGTCACTGCCATTAAGAGCAGCCGTGAATGTTTTTAAGTTATAATTTAAATTAGCTGAAATCCAAGCCTGTATTGATGGCCGTGATTGTTTGATTTTAAACCTTTTGATGAACACATTCACTGTTACTCTGAATGAGGTACTGTACCTCTTTATAAAAAAAGGATATAAAATTAGATTATGAGAGTTTATATAGCTTTTAAATATCAAGCTGTCAGGGTTGGTGCAGGTTGAAATATTATAATCGAAGATTGGTGAAGAAAGAGTTTATATTAGAGAGAGGATTTTCAAGTAAATTCATACCAAGTAGAATATAATGGAGACAGGCTTTTTGCCAGTGCTTTGGCTCTGCTGACCTCCATTTGCAGCAGAGATTAGCTTGATAAAGCCGACACAACCTCAATAAAACACTAACAATGGAAAGAAGTAAATAGAAATCATATTAAGCAGCAGCAATATTGCATGAATTGAAACAAAAATTTAGGTATAATAGCCTTGGTGGGTTTTAATATTGTTCCCAATCACATCACAATATGAATCATATCATAGTGATTCTAAATAACATTTATCATCTTTAAATCTTCTCTCCTAGTAGATGACTCACATTATTTGAGAGGGTTTTTTTCCTTTTCTTTTCTTTTTTTTTTTTTTTTTTTGAAGAGTTCATACATAATTAAATATGCTGGAAGCAAAGGGTACAAAATACCTTGAGAAACAGCAACTTTTTGTTATATGTTCAATTAAATGCAACAATTCCATATTTATCGCTATTTTGCTACCTTCCACGAGTTAAATGAATAGAAGAATAGAACAGCACTGCAGGACAAAACTCAAATAAATCTAGATGGGAAATTTTATTCAGTTTTCAATTACTGTGTCTTTGCTAAATTTTGGGCACAATTTGTAGAGCATGACTAAACGATAGGAAGATTGGTCCAAAATGCATTTGTAGGGGATTAGAGGCTAAATATAACAAGATGGTTCAATTCATTTTGTCAGAAAATTATCTGTCCAAGGGGCTATATCTTCATTTACAAGGAAAATGTTTAATCCATCACATGCATGAACTGCTCTCTTCTCCGTGGGACTCTGGGGTTCAGATTGTAGGGGTTCACTTTTCAGTGCGTCAGGACAGACTTGAGGTGGCCTTGGAAGGCTCCAGACTCAAAGGGAAGAGGTGTGAGACAATGTCAAACCCACAGATTTTCACAACCCTGGCTCCAAAATGTTGATGATAGTGACATGCTCACTTCCACCCATGTGAAAAGCCATTTCTGAGAAGACACCAATCTCTATCTCCCTGAATAATGAATGAGAGATTTTTATCCTGTTTAGGATGACTTAAATACAAATGTTGACATTGAGGGCAATGTCTTGGAAGAGGAGCAGGAGCTCAAGTTGGTTTAGGACATGTGTGAATCAGGGCACTGTGGACAGGATGTCCAATAACTATTCCTCATGTCTCAAGCATCTTGCTCAAGTGCTCAGCTTCAGGACAGGGGGATGGCTGTGGGCCCTGAACATTTAGGTTTGCAGGATGGATAAGGACTGAGCCTTTGTGTCTCCTGCTTGATGGCCAGTATCCCCTCCTGTTCTTCAGGTGAGTTTTGTGGACTGTGGTCACATCAACATCTCCACATTGCGCAGAAAACCTACCCGAGTGCCTTGTGCTCAACGCTAGGTCCTCTTGATGGGAGGGTGTCAGGAGGGTTTTGCAGATGGGCTCCTTGATGGTTCTCTTTGAATACTCTGGGCATCAATAGTGACCTGGTGAGAGCTGACATGAACTGAAAAATGAGAAATGTAGGATATTTATCTATTTAATACCATGAAGTCTGATACTGACTCTGCCTAAGCAAGATCAAATAGGCAGTGCAGTCTGTCATCTGCAATCAATTTATCACCTTTCACAGCCTAGATCTGGTTCATTAAATAGCCAAGTTAACTAATTAGAGGGGTAATTCAGATATCCTAAACAGGGGCCTATCTTTAGATTTTCTTTCTTTATGTTTGTTCCAGAACATGGCAAAAAGAGTCAGAAAAGTTATATACAGGAAAAACAGAGTAGTGTTTCTGTATTGCATGATACAGTGATCTTAAAACACAAACTGTAGATGTACTTGGTGAGTCAGAGAGTGGTCAGATGGCATTAAGCACGAAAAAATATCTTATAAAATATAATTACAGCACATACTTTATGGTAGGACACACACAGGATGATGTTATATTTTAAGAAGTTTAAAGATAGAGATCTATTTGGAACAGAGGCTAATAAAGATAAAATGCAACAAGTCAATGAAGTGGACAATTAGATGAAATGAATAAAGCTAATTAAGATTTAGTAATTAGCAATGAGAATAAGCTAAATTCCACTCAGATGGCTGATTAACAGAAAGTGAATTTGCTATTTTAGATATTTAATTTAGGTGTCTATAAAATACATTTTATATATCTAAAATTGAGTATCATATTTTTTATTCATGACTGTTCACAGACTATTATTTGAGCTGGTTCTCTCTGGCATCTTGGCAAAAATGAAATGTGAAATCAGGAGAGCATGGACAGAAGAAAATGACCAAGTCTGACTGGATGGGATGAAGCAGTCCACTGAAGAAAATGCAGAAAGAAAATGAAAAATGAGGCATACTAAAGAGAAGAACAACCAGTGACCAAGATGGCAAAATGCAGTCATGGACAAGATGCAGAAGTTTCTCAGAAGATCAAATAGTGTTGAGGAAATGAATTTTTTGTTGTTAGAGCCTCCAGAAAAAAGGGAAGGACATTTCTGTGAGCAGTATTATGACTGGGTTTTTCCTTTTTCCTTTCGAACACAACACATAAAAAAATAGCTGTTGCATCTGTGAGTCAAGACTTTTTTTCTGGGACTGTAAGATGTTCCGTAGCCAGAATTAAGCTCCTCCTTGAAGGGATATCACCTAGCAATAGGTTTCTCTCTAAAAAATATATCTCGTTGCTCATTCACAATCCTGCACACTTTAAACAGCGAAAAAGTGGTCAAATCAGATGAAATCTGACTGGTTTGGGAGCAGAAAAGAAAAATACACTGTGTTGGGCTCACAACCCTCAAGCTGCTGAGTCAGCAATGGAAGGTACCACAACCCCAATCAAGGCCTTTCTTGGATGTCTCAAGGATGGGAAACCAGAATCTTTACATTTTGAAAATGGATTTGCTGGTCTTGTCAGGGCCAAGCTGTAAATATGGGGAGAGGGAGCTCACAGTGGGCTCAGCAAACACGTCCCCGCCACACCCCAGACATGTCCACTTGTAGCCACATGCACTCTGATTTAATGCTGTACCCTTTTTAATGGAAACCATGTGCCATCAGGACAGCAAAGCTGGCAGGGTCATGTCCTATCTTCTGCCCTTATTAAGAGAAAAAAAGGGAGAAAAACATAGCATTTAAGAACAACTTATTTCTCCTATAAGAACAATAAACAAGCTGTCTATTTTTGCCCGAACTAGATAATTCTTATTTTCATCAGATTCTTTTGGCGTTGATATCATTGGGCTCTTAGGTAAAAATAAGGGCTCTTTTGACCCTGTGACTTTAAATCTTTGCTATTTGTACACTATTTTTAAGGCACGAGACATGGTGGCAGCAAAAATTAAATCTACTGCTAAGTTTTAACATTTTCTGTCTAATTTGGACATCTAAGTCGATAATTTCTAGTATATGCATCAGTTCATTAATACATGAAAATATGCTATCAAACAGACAATCAAATTTCATGTAAAATAAGCTCCAGCATTAAAACTGTTCCTGGTATTTTATGTGTAACTCCGTGGGTAGATATATTTCTTGCTACTAGAGCAAAACTGATTTGTGTGATGGTTCCCCATCACAAAATCACTTGGAAGGTTGTGAGATAAAATGTCGCTTAGGATAATGTAATTGGCCTTAAGGTACAGGAGTTGAATTATTTTCAGTGATTTATAATCTGGAAATTAAAGACTCACTCATTTTCTAATTTAATTCCATCTTCAATGGAAAAATGTTCACTCTGAACTAAATTGGCGAGTAATGTTGCTAATTCAAATGCAGATGCAATTTCGATTCTGGTAGCAGTTTGCTGTGATTGACGAGTCCCCAATGGATCATAATGATTCTTATCTCCCAATCTCACAAATTCTCTAGCAGTTGTGATAATAACTTCAGCTAAGGAGAAAAGGCAAAAAATAAATTCTCTGCTGCACTGTCAATTCAGGCTTTGCTTTTTTCCTGACATAGAATGGGGTTTATTTCAAATCTATTGCATGTTGGAGACAAATACGAAGCCTCACTGCTAAATTCTGTGTCATCATAAAACTGCAGTTTAATTGTTTACTGATACCCTTCTAACTTGCTTTTTGATCTTTCTAAAAAATATTTCAGAATTCTTATTGCTAATTAGTTGAAGTTACAGTTAGGACAATTTGTTGGTAAGTGTAAAATATTGGGGACATAATCAGCAATTAGGTACCATGAACAATATTTTTAACTTCTAAATTTTTTCCTATTTAAAAATATATTAACATATCTTTTTGCTTTCTCAATTATTACATTAAGTCTTGGTGCTAGTTACGGTGATGCTGTAGGTGTAAAAATGGAAATTCCTTTGCCAGGGACAGGCTGGCATTGGACTAGCTGCAGATTTATTTATATTTCCACAATGAATTCACACTGATGGGATACTGAGTCTGATGAAACAACTGTGCTTCCCCAAGCTGGGGCCTTGCAAAGTAAATGGTAGAAAGACTGTGAGCAAAGTAACTTCTAAGGAAGTAAAACAGCTAATTTCAGGGCATGATGGGGAATACACGGAAGGTTACTTTTTGTCATGTGTATATTACTATTTCCAAACATTAATGATTTAATAGTCTTAATAATCTAACTCCTATAAAAATGTGTGCTTGTGTCACTTTACCTCAGCAGAAAAAATTCTTTTGCTGGGGAAGATCCTTCTCTCCTCCTTTTCACCCACTTCAGCCAGGTTTGCTCTTCTGAGAGAAGCTGGCAGAGGGGCAGGGTGATGATGGGACAATTAAGAATGAGGCAATTAGAGTCTCACCAGAACTGACACATTCTCACAATGGGAAATGTGCAGTTAAAAGAAAATTCTTCCCTGGCAAAGGCTAATGTGCTATAAGTTTGGCCTCTTCGTCCTTGAAGGCAGATTATCCTGAACCCTACTGATGTGGGAAGTAAAGGCAGGGGAAGAGGAAGCTCTTGTGAGAAGTTCTCACCATGTGGGTGGGGATGGAGGTGCAGGGGGGATGTTCCCCTGTCAGGTACCACTGTCAGCAGCACCTGAACCCCTGGATGACCTGGGGAGCTTCCAAACCAGCCCAGGAGAAGCCTCTACTTCTTCCCTACAGCACCTTGTGTGGGATCAGACACATCCCACACGGCTGAGGTCTGAGGGTGATAGATCTGCTCAGGCCTTCCCACTGCCTCGGAGTCTCCCACACAGCTCTTCCTTGAGGCTCTGCTTGCTCAGACAAAAACTCCTTGAAAGATCTTGGAAAAATAGCCTAGCAAAGGGAAGACTTGCCCAGGTACACATGCCAATATGACCTACTTATTGCTTATTTGTAAGAATATATTTTTGTTAAATATTACTTGCAATAATATTTTTGTTATTAAATTGCCTGTTTATCTAAAGCACTAAAGGTTTAAAAAGAAAAACAACCAAAACCTGGTTTAAATGCAATTTTTCTACCCAAGGACTAGCAAGAGAATATTTGACTAGGACCAAACAATTCACTTCACTAAAAGGGACCATGAATCTTGATCTATAGCTCATGACACATGGTAAAGGGGGAAATGCCATGATTATTTGGTTTTTGTTTGCAGTGGTCAGCCTGAGATTTAGTGTAAAGTGATGGAGTTCCAGCAGCTTTGCACCCTCTGGGCCAGGTTGTTTGTGTCATTAAAGTATTGACAGTGCTCAGGATCAGTGGAAGTAGAATATTGCTGAAAGATCAAAGAGTGCCCCTTTGAACACACTTTATTGCCTTTTTCATCTTATCAGCACTTGCCATTATTAACCTGAGGATTTCTGTCTGAGTGGGCTGTAGAGGCAGGGGATAGCAGGGGGAAGCAGGGGCAGGAGGAGGACAGGTAAGGTGTGGAAGAGATAAGATGATGTGCCCTTCCCTTTCTCCCATGCACATCACAGATGCTCATATAAATATCCCGATAAAACTCATAGAGCAGAAAGTCCTCTTGGAGAAAAACTGTGCCGAGCCAGGGACCTGCACAACCAGTGGCTCTGGCTGTGACCTGGGAGGGTATAAAAGAACAGCACAGCCTGATGATATCTGTCCACTTGCACTATGAAGAGGGACTAAATAAGTCTGGATCGCTGCAAAGAGATTTTAGTGTCCTATGAAAAAAATATTGTCTCCTCTGTTTAAGGAAAAACGGGGGGGGGAAAGTACCTGTCAGTGGATTTAAACACCCGCTGCAGCTGGTTTGGGTGTAATTGTATGCCAGATGTCTTTTTTCATTCAATGGTTGTAAGTTTTCCAGAATAAGATAAATATGTATGTTCTCTCTGCATTTTATGGAAATCTTCCTGCTTTATTTTTTTTTCAGGAAAAAATATGACTCCTGAAGTGGTGCTTGGAATTATTCCCCTTGAACTATGAACTTGGTAGTGCAGGTAGAAGGGTTGTTCTTGTCTAAGGTAAGGATTTTCCTCATTGTACTGTTAAAAAGTATCTGAAATTTTCTAAAGAAAGAAAAATATCAGTTTCTAATGAATCTAAACCTTCAGCAAAGGCAATTTTTATTCCTGTCCTATTCAGAATGCTGTCAAAGAAGGACTCTCTCAATTGGGAGCAAGTGGAGATAAAACAGTCTAAACCACCCAGATCAGGCTCAGTCTCCTCGCTGGTTAGTGCTGCTGTGGGGCATCTCTAATGGCAGGAAGCTGTTTTACAAAATTCAGTGTCAGGGACAGTTTCATGGTTACCTGGTGCCTGCAGGACTTTCTTTGCAGCTCCTGCCAGATTGGCTTATGGCCTTTCTGCAGAGTAGACAGAATCCAGCACTGTGGTGGCCTCCAAGCAACTCTCCAAGCAACAACATCCTCAGGACCTTGAAGGATGGAGAGTAAATACTCTTTAAAACAGCAAAAACGTGGCCATTGGTGCCAGTGCTGCCTGTGACAGTGTGTTTCCTCCTTATTTACCATGCAGACTTGCAAGGACCCCTAGTACCAGTGAGACAGGGCACTCAGAACACCATTATCATGCAGGAGAAGGGATTTTTTGGCAAACCTCGTGTGTGCAGAGGTGGGGACTCACACTGTTCACTGTCTCTCAGTAATTCCAGCAGCTGAGCACCTTTAAAATATACTGCTGTGCTCATAATGTCTTGCCAGCGTTTCACATTAACCTTTAGACTATTTGAATTTAACTCTGTAAGTAAGCTAGATAGCTTTCTAAAATGGTAGATAATATAACAAAAAAGGTGCAGACATGAATGAAGATATGTGAGCAAAGCAGTTATTAAAATTACAATGATTGATGCTATAATATTCTGAGGTATCCCATATGTGGAACTCCAAGAGGCTGTTTCTCTTCAATATGCACATGTAGCTGCTAATTGGGGTGCACACAGTAGGTAAACTGAGACAAACTTCAAAAATAAATCCAAGGAAACAGGAAAGAAAAGGCTGATGCTTTGATACTCTACAGTGCATTGGAAAATGCCTTTGGCTCAAGGGTCCAAATTTGTTAATAAAATCAAGGAGTTAAGCTTCTTTATCCTAGACTCACATGCAAAACATGAATATAAAAATGTTTGGCAATGAACCAATTTGTGGCAGAGTGACACAGACCACAAACCCTCCGAGGGGTTCAAAAGACTCCAGTAAAAATTGCTGCCAAGAGACCTGCTCAGGTTTCCCACTTCTGGATTGATTGTACCCCATACATGTGTTTATGGTTCTCCATGTCCTTTGAAAAGTTAAAGACTTTCTGCCTAGTAAGGAGCTAGCTGGGAACATCATCACATCACATTGTATTCCACTTTATCCACGTGTCTGTAAGCCAATTGGATCATTGCAATGGAAGCAGAACTGGAAGTTGCAGGGGCATATCCTCTTGATTCATGAATATAACACCCATTAGCACTAATAGAAGTTAAGCACTTGCACTGAGAGGAGAATATATCACAAAGAGCTGATGATCATCTTAGACTAACACAGCAGCATACTGAAATTTCTCTCATGCAAAATATGCACCCACTTTCCTCCTAATTCCCTGATGCAAATCACTGCCAGCCCAGAAACACGTGCCCACATACCAGGAATGATGTGTGGGAACAGCAACTGGCAGGAGTTATAACGACGAGGAGCAGAAATCACAGTTATTTTGAGGTGGACCTTATCTGTGAGGAAGTTGGAGGTCAGCTCCTTATTTACACAAGAGAAAGTGAGGACAGAAATTGTCACCTGACAGAAAAGGAAAAATAGCAGGAATGAAGCATAAAAGTTTTCTAGTTTACTTATTAGTACAGTATGTAATTGGATGGAAGTAGCAGGTTTCAAAAATTTGTCTTACTATAATGACTATAATTTTTTAGAGATCGAAAATGAATCTGACTAGAAAATACCATTAAACTACCAACTTGCTTAAAATTTAAAGGGTAATTCACATATAATGCTTTTATTTAATAGCCCAATTTACAAAACGTCTAAAATTAATGCAGATCTTTTCAGGACAAAATCAGCTGTAACTGCACCAACTAATTTTTGCTCATTTGAACTGAATTATTAATAAGAGAGAAATATACCATATGTTCCCAAAAGAGCTGGATACATTTATTTCAAATAAAATTGCCATGTTTGGTGGAATATAAGAGGTTTAAATGCTTTCAGAGAAATGGGTTACTTATATACTGATTTAATAGAGTATAAATCAGACTGCATAATTAGGGACACAGCTGTTTCCTAACCTAAAGCTGCCAGCTTTTGTTGGTTAAGTTCCTTTATCACCTGCATGGCTTTAATCAGCAATAATTTGTTCTTCTTGTGGAGCAATACAAGTTAATCAATAATTTTGCTGTTTGAACTATACTGGGAAAAGGCTTTTATGGCAAGTTTAGCTTAAACTTAGCATACTTTCTCCTGACTCATTCACTTGATTTATTTAATTTTATAATAATCCTGATACCAATCAAAAATGAAAGTATTTTTGGTAACAGCCTCTGCCTATACTTGCTGCAAAGATATATTGGTTTAACTTTTTAGTGTACCTTCTTAAGTTTGTGCTATATAAACCTTTGGGCATAAGCCCAAAATCCTGACTCTGTAAGCTAAAATTCCACGAAAACATCTCCCCTTAGAGCATACTTGGCGATTTCCATTCTGTCTGCTCCCAGAAAAAAAAAAAAAAAAGGATAATGAGTATTCCTCTTTTATTCACTTTAGTTTCTATAAAGTTCCTTGACGAGGTGTCAAAACAAGAAGACTCTGTACATGTTCAATCTACAACTGGAATTTACTCTTAACCAGTACCTTCGGTGATGCCACCTTGTCATACAGTCCTGGCTTTACTATCAGAACGTCAACAAGGGCTAAAAACCCATACTAAATAAATAAATAATCATTTCAGCCCCTAAAATACACCTTATACACATGGACTTACTGACCCCCCCTGCATGAGCAGGTGCTCAGGTGCACATGGCAGGGATGGTGATGGCACATTGTCCCCTGTGGACACTGCTAATCCTTTAGAGCTTTTCCCTTTGCAAACCCAGGGGCAAACTCTGAAGCCCTGGGCTTAGGCTGGGCTCAGAATCATTGAAGGCAGTCACATTAGGTCAGTGTGACTCCATGCAACCTCCAAAGGGAAAGCCCTGGTCACTCACAGTCCTCAGATGCTTCCACTGCACCAGGTGTAAAACCATGGGATAGACCACTTAGTCAGATCCAGTGGAAAATGCTGATTGACTGATAACTGCAGATGTCCTAATTAGGCATCCCTGGTCTCCAGAAAGAAGGAACTCCAGGTATGGCAGTGAATTTTTATAATTGAGTATATTTTCATGTGGATTTCATTAATTTTGTGCTCTAATATGAAACCAAGTGAATAAAACTGTTCCGTCTGATCAATACACTATTTTCAAAAGGGTTATCTGGGAGGGCAGACTTTTTAAAGGACACATCCAGGATATGAAAACGTGGGAGACTTGCTAAAGTCCTTTGACATCTAGATGAGCTACATGCACAGGGGAGAAGGAGGCAGATCACATGTGCATGAAAAAAGCAAAGTTTCATTTGTAAAAGCTTTCCTGGTCATGAAGAGCTGTTCATACCTCATATTTTTCCTCTTCTTGAGAAAGTTATAAAATCTAACTCAAATCTAACTCAGAAGTTTGTCAGCTTTAGTATCTTGGGATCAGGGTGGAGACTACGGAAGATCTTCTTTGAGCTGAGATTTATGCAATACATAAAACATGTTTATAATACATTATACAAATCCTAAACTGTAGATTTATGTAGAAACATAAATATGTTTATTCTGAGGTGTTTAGAGTGTGTTAATTTTAAAAGTCTTGGTAGAGAAGCTGCATAATGTGGTATTTCTAAATTAAATTCTCAAATTGTAATTGGCCATGTGAAGGACACTGGCTGTTTTCAGATATTTGTTGAGTATGATAAAATAGCAATACAGGATACAATTTTAAACAAATTGCCTCTGAATATTTTTATTTCCATCCCAGTTATCTCTAACTAATGCAAGCCTGTGAAAATTCACCTCTGCAAAAGGGGATTAATTTTCCCAAGTCTGCTGTAGCACCATGGAGGCTCCAGTAGCACTGGCTTCAAGTAAGAAAATGTTCCTTAATTTCAAATATAACTGTATTTTCATTTAGGGCTGGGGGAAGGAGATGGATTGGGCTGTGAGCAATTTCTGATGCCAGGTTTCTATTTTAAATAATTATATTTTAAATGCATCTGCTACCTCCAGTCTTTCTCCTCATCTTCCACAGGCTTACACACAGATAATCACATTCCTTCCTTTTAGAGCCAGAATATTCTTTTAAAATCCCAAAGAGACAATATGCAACTTAAAGTAGAAAATTAGCTTCGCTCACAAATTATGCATTAAAGAGACTTTGTATCTCACTCTAAGTCTTGCTCAGAGGGAACTTCCACGTTCACAGTTTCCAGCTGTGCAGGCCATAAAATTTTTATGCCGTAACTTTTACAGACTAAGAAGGAGTTTCTCCACAGTTGGACTGGTTTGAGGAGCTGCCACTACAGAATAAGCTCTGTCGAACACCTCCTAATTAGCCCTTCACCCTTGATGACAGGGGGATCAATCTGAAACTTCTGGCCAGCTAATGGGAAAAGTCACAAATCCTTCTCCTTCCACTCAGGATAAAAGTTAAGTACATAAATCCCAACAGATGTAGAAGTGAAGAACACAAGTTTTGCAGTGCTTTTTTTTCCTCCTTTGGCAGCTCATGTTGCCACACTCTGAAGACATTGCTTGTTTACATCCAGTGTCTGTGGCTTCTCACAAGTAAGTGCCTTCCCTGGCTTGATGTCAACATAGAAACATTATGTCCAAACCCGTTTTCCGTGTGCTCCATAACACAGGCACGGCCACACAACGTGAGATGTCCATTGTGCGGTCCATGGACACCAGCAGGTGCTCCAGAAGCACCACTCTGCAGACAAACACAAACCTGAATTCCTCTAAAAAACCCTACCCTGGGTTAGGGTGGAGGTCAACACAGATAGTCCTTGGCTCTCCCATGGCTAAAATACATGAATTTTATCTAGTTAGCCTGTTAGGCTGTACTTCCTTCTCCCTGAATGCTCAAAGTATTTATTCAGATTTATGAGTAGGCTTTCAAAGAATCATAGAAGGGTTTGGGTTGTCAGGGACCTTAAAGATCATCTACTTCCAACCCCTCTGCCAAGGGCAGTGACACCTTCCAGTAGGAGACCACAAGCCCCCCTCAGCATCTTCCTGTAGTGCTCTCATTTTACACTATTAAGAGTAAAAGAAACCCCAAAACTTCTTTGTAAGTTTGGCTGTCCAGAGATGCTTCCCTTATGAGGCAGGACTCAGGGAAGAGGTGAGATCTATAACGTCCTAATTTTATCTATAATTAATTTCAATTTTTTTCCCACTCTTCCAAGGAACACCATTAATGGTAGTGGAAAAGTTATTTGGAACCATTTGGTTTATAATGTTTATCTTATTGATACTCAGTATATGATACAGGTTTAAATCAATATATGCAACTAAGAACGACTAATTAAAGAACTGGTGCTTTCCATGCACAAAGAATGTGATTGTTCTCCTTTGTATCTCATATCCACTGCAAATATATGGTAGCTCTGGAGGTATGACCCCTAATTCTTAATTTTGAAATGCTGAAAAAAAATTGAGAAAGGCTTGTAAACAAGATATATTTGGCCATTCCTCCAGTGTACTTTGATCTATGTAATAAAGGTCAGCACTCAGTGCTTCATTCTACATTCTCCCAAATATTTAATTGCCTAATTATTGCATTATTTCACAGCCAATCGGCTGAAAGGGTTTGTATGGGAGTATGGCAGAATAAGAGGGCTGTCAGTCTTTGGTTATGGTCCTATAGTTCTAATTCAAGAATTAAATATCTGTCTTTTCTAAAAGTCATTACATGATTTATTGGAAAATTGGTAGAAACAGCCCTGGGGGGGTTGTGCTCAAAATCTGGTTTAGAAGAGTGGCTGCTAGCTATGACTTTTGATTTTCTTGTTTCAAAATGAATAGCACTGCCTGTTTCTATGCAAATTAAATGTTTGAATGTATTTTTTTAAGATAGATTATATTTGTTAATTTAATTGTGTTCCTTATGCAGTGAGGTGATTTGTGTTTTGATCTTTATTTTGAGAGGAAACCCCTTTTGCTACTGATTCCCCAGAAGTGCAGGGCTGCTTTTTCTGTTGTTTGATAGCTCTAAAATGTCTTGCAGAAATTGTAGGTCAAGAATTACAGCCATGGTAAATCATGCCTCATGAATGAGAAGTCATCTGTGATTTCTCTAGGGTTTTTTTGGTCTGTCTTTAAAATGAGCATAATATTCAGAAGAAAATAAAGGCTCCTTTAACATATATTGGCATAAATATGAACCGTGCCAATATATGCATATTTATGACATTCAAGCTCTGTTGACATCTAGAGTTTAGGCTGTGTCGAATAGAGAAGAGCTTCTATAAATAAACTTCAAGAAAACAATATTTTAGAAAGACCTATTCCCAGTAATTATTTTTTAAAATGCAATTAAATTTATTTTCTGCATATAAAACTCATTACTTCCAACCATGGGCCCAGAGGTGCCTCCATCCTCTCTCCCCTTGCTTGCTGAGAAGTTTTTTGCTTTATGCAGCTTTAAACTGATTCAGGACCTGAAACAATTTTAGGACTAAAGCAGGAATATGTGGCTTGTAACTCCTGTGAGTGAGTGAAGGGTGGAGCTGGGGACATGCAGGGACTGGCAGTGCTGGGGGACACCACGGGGGTGGGACAAGGGAAGGATGGTTGTCTGGTTCTCTGGGGGCTCAGTAGCCCCCAAAAACTTTGGTGTGGGCCAGCAACTTCACCTCTATCACCTGAGTTTCTCTGTGCATCTCTGATGACCCATCTACCTCTGTTTCTGAAATAATTAATCCCCTTTTTGTAACAATAAAAGTGATTCCCTTTGCTGCCATTCCCAGAAGGGCTGCAGGAGATAGACAAGGACGGGCTTCTTTGTGGCTTCATTCACCTCCTTCTTCACAGGAACTGCCTCCTATTTCATGCTTCCCAAGCTGAAGGCTCACAAAAATCAATAACTGCTCCTGCCTTTTCTCCCTCTTTTCTCCCAAAGTGTCAAAACAATACTGCTAGAGAGAAAAGAAAAAAAGTCACAAAAATGCAGGTTTAAAAGCAAACGAGGGGTTAACCTTCCTATCTCTGCATCTGATAATTTATAAGGATTATTTGCATCCATTGTCAGCCACTGGACTCACGTAATAGCCCTAAAGCTGCAAAGGGCAAATAACAGGCACATCAGATGCAGCTGGACGGATACAATAGATTGAACATCTCCAAAGAACTCCCATTAGAGTCCATTGGGTCAATAATCCACAAACTAAGAAGGATTTACATCATAGGTCACAACATCTGTTCTGGAGCCATTATGTTTTGTCAAGGCAAGATCTAGTTTTAAAACTCTGATGCCGTGCAGGTCTAGCTCCCTGTGAAGGTGGCATTCTAGGTTATGGCATAGCAAATAAATGGAATCAAACTTAATAACAGGATCATAATAAGTTACATATTTGATTTCACAAAGTATCTCTCTGAGTCCCATTGTATTTTTTACAACGAAAGTGAAAACTTAGAACACAGCAGTCTGTGGGCACCATGAGGTATGAATAGGATGTACCTTTATTGAGGAGAAAAAAAAGAGACAAAAATACATTTTCTGCATTATCTTGACTTATTGTGCTCAATGGGGGTCGAGGAAAACTTGGAATATTTGTGACATATTCTCAGGAGTAGCCAAATTGGATTGAATCTGTGACAGGAGGATGCAGAAGAGATGCTATTTAACCCCTTTTTCCATACCCCTTCCTACCATCTCTCTGCTCGGGGTACTTAGAAATTAATTTCAGCTTGGTTAAATTTAGAACAGCCTCAAAATTCCTCTAATTTATGCCAGTGAGAAGGACTTTCTGTGTATCAGTTTCATTCTCTGGCAGTGGGTTACACTTTGCAGAGAGAAACTCACATCAGTAGGAGTAACTGGGGGAAAAATAAGGGGAAACTCACAATTTTCTTTTGTGCCAGGACAGGGGCACTAAATGAATGTAGAATGTAGAATGTAGAAAACATCAGGATCTAACTCTTTTCTCCCTGAAAGTTTGTACAGTAAAATAACCCTGCAAACATAGCACATGACAAGAATATCGTCACAGCTACATGGTAAATCTGCAAAAGACTTAAACATTAAAAATTAATCTCAAGACTTTATTATTCCTTTGCAACTCAGCACTGCAATGATCTTTGTGTAGTGGAGGTCTCTGCAGTGCTCCTGTGTGCTCTTATGCTTAGGCAGAATGCCATGAATTAAGGATGGAGCGTAAACCCTGCCTTTGAATTTCCTGGCTTTTGTTAGTTTGTGTCATAAACTCAACATTATTCAAATCTAGGGTTTTGTATTTAATATTATTAAATGCCTCCTCATCAATGCCAAGTCTGTAATTGGTCACAGTGAATAGGTGATTAGACAGATAAAGTGCAATTGTGATTGCAAAAACTATCACCAGGTTTGCCGAGGACAATAATTATGTAGCTTATAATGTTTGAAAATATTGCCTAAATCTCCTTCCCACATGTTGTTTGTGATGGAAAACAATTAGACAAAGGATTCTTTTTCTAAGCTGCCTCTGATTCAGATTTGCCTGATGAATGGTCTTTATACCGAACCCAAAGCATTTGTTCCAAGTAAATTATATGTCATTGCAAATGCAAAAGGCCTGCTTCACAATGTTTATTGGGATAAATTAAATCTTCTAAAGATGGTAAACAGAAGGCCTCAATAATTATTCACTTCTGTATGGTTTAAACTGAAAAGGATGTTGCAGTTAGAGGGATGGAGATGAGGCAAACAACACTCCCTGCTTTGTGTTAACAACATAAGAGGTACAATAGGGAAATTTAATTTGATACTGATCTACATGAGGCATAACACAGCAACACAGTTTCAAATGCTACTTTTCTAATGGCAGCCTTTGAATTGCAAATTTCCACCAAAAGCACCTGATTCATTACTTGAACACGTTCCCAAACCAGTCAAGGCGTTTTCTCAGCTTCCACAGGGGCAGGAGCTGGCTCTTCCTTGTCATTTTGGGAGGTGGATATAAAACCCGATGGCTGCTTTACTTGTGAAAGCCTCGAGCCTGCAAGGTGACTAGCACACAGGCAGCTCAACAAAAAACCCCCATGCTTCTGGTTTTGCTGCAGCAGCCGAAATTCTCCTCTCGCTGAAAGGTCAATTCCCAGAACAGTCCTCAGCCCTTTCGGAAGCGCTCGCCTCGTGCTCAGAAAGGATTCTTGTAAAAGCTGGCAGCGATTTGAAAACGTTTTGTCGCTTCTGTGGGCCATCCAAAGCCCACTGAAAGAAATGGCAATCTTTCACTTAATGCTATCAGGACCCCAATGGAAAAGTGCTCTAAGGATGGCAGAGCCCTTCAAAAAGCAGGAGAGCCTTTGGCAGGAGCCTCTTTGGCCGCGTCGCTGGTGGCACAAAGCTGCACGTGAAGGATGAGCACGGCCCAGGAGCACAGCAAAAACCT
Organism: Acropternis orthonyx; assembly: GCA_035583155.1. NCBI lineage: Eukaryota > Metazoa > Chordata > Aves > Passeriformes > Rhinocryptidae > Acropternis > Acropternis orthonyx. Next base: position 32,642,063 of record JAWWEU010000160.1, read on the forward strand.
CTAGTGCTTTCTCACTTTGTGTCAGAAGGCTGTGATTCAGCCACTTCACGTGTGAAAAGACACAATGGGCTGCCTTTGAAACTGTATTCTCCTTGAGCCTGAAGTGAATATGTGGGAACTTTAAAGGGTGTCAGTTAATTGGCTTATGATCCAGCTAAATGTAAAATTGGATCTTAAATAGTTTCTGTACATGTTGTCAGGTCTTTTTAGTTGCTCCATTATCTCACCTTGGAACCATTATAATTTTTCTAGATTTCCAAGTGGTTAAAACTCACTAGAAACTTGTGCACAGGCTAATTGAAAACTGTCCTATGGACTAGTAAAATGCCCTATGGAAAATTATTAGCAGATACCCAATTGCTTTGCTGTCTTTACTAGAATATTTATAAAATTTTTAAAGTGTTTCTTTCTCTTTTAATGCTAGTTCTACACCTGAAGTGTTTGTACTGCTCGACTCATTGAAACATCCCTTCTCACCATCTACTTACCATTCCATTCATTAGTGTTCAGAGGCACAAGTACACCTTTAAATCACATTCAAGCATAGACTCCCAGACAAAAACCCTATTAATGGGACTTCATACCTATCTCAAATACATTTGTATTTAAACATATATAAAAGTTGAAAAAGAAATATATGTTTGCATGTTACTTGAAGGGGGCATCCCATTTGCTCTTTGCTTCAAGGACACACTCTCTGTCCTCAACACACCCCAAATGTCCTGCCACCTGAGAGGATTGGTAGGAAGTTAGAAGGAGAGTTTACAATATCCCTGCAGGGCCAGGGCAAAGGGATGTACAGCAGAGCAGGTCTGAGCAAGGTACAGGGATCCCTGGTCACAAACATCAACAGGGACAGGACACACAAGGAGCCTGGACTATTTCATGACCATTAAAATGCAGATAAGCACATATGGCATCTTCACCTCTTAAGATGGTACAGATAATATATATAAGATGTAGAGACTCTCTGTTATATTTTCCAATACTTTAGAAATAAAAGAAATACCTTTGTGAACTCCAGGTTTTCCCTTGCTTAGCAGATGGCCAAAGGAAGCAATTACAGTGAGTACGAAACAAGCAGAATTTTCTTTACAAAACAAGTCACTAAAATCCTTTATATGTGAACAAGCTTTTATTAATGACCTCTTTGAGTTTGCTGGTGAGCCTGGCAATAACATGCGGGTATTGTTAGAAATGTAAATGTAAAAAGATAAGGAAATTTTCAGGCAAATCTATATTTAATTTCAAAGAAAGCTGCTCATTTCTAATGGCCTTGTTTGCATGGATATCTGATGGTAAGGCTAGGGGAGGGTCACAGCAGATAAAACCTAACAGTATCATTGAATGAAAAACAAATATTTATTTTCTCTTTGTCTCTTTGGGACTCATTTGCATTAAAACTGCAGCTTTTCCTGAGACCGTTAGTGAAAAAACCCACCCTCATTTATGCATTTAATATTAGGAAGGCTCTTTGAGATTAAGGTTATATAAAAGCTGATTCCACTCTACACGCTCGTCTTTCCACAAAGAACACCAGGCTGAGATGAACAGTTCGGATACTCCATTTGTTGTGTACTTCAAATTTGCATTTTATTGCACCTCTGTATTTTTATAACTGTATTATAGATCCTATTGTCACACTTGGTTTCTTTCCTGAATTCCAGCTGCTATTCTACAAAGCCATTTGTCACTTATTTTAACCTTGAGCATGCAAAACTCCTCACAGGATTAAAATTAAGCAAGTGCTTACGTGAAGAGCTGTTTAATGTATCCAGTCAGTCTTTCCTGCCTACCTGGAGCTCGTTTGCATTATCTCCAGTACCCTCCTTGCTCTTTGGCTCTGAAAAACCTTTAGTTGTCATTCCTAATGTCATGGGACTCCTCTTAGAAATTAAAAAAAAATGGTGTGGATACATATTACTGAATAAATTAGTATTTTTTTTTGTTTAAGTCTGGGGAAGTGACTGTCATCACAGAATCATAGAACGGTTTGGGTCCGAAGGGACCTTAAAACTCATCTTGTTCCAACCCCCTGCCATGGGCAGGGACACCTCCCACCAGCCCAGGTTGCTCCAAGCCCCGTCCAACCTGCCCTTG
>JAWWEU010000160.1:32651120-32680303 GCA_035583155.1 Acropternis orthonyx
TTTTTTTTCTCCCCCCCCCCCCCCCCCTTTTATTTTTTTATAAAAATAACAGAGAAAAGAGGCATAAAAGCAGTTTTTCATTTCCACATGCCTATGTCGTAAACCCAGATGTCAGGCTTTTTGTGGTGATGTGATTCATATCACTCCAGTATAGGGTGTTAGCTCTGCATTTAGTCTTGCCTGGACTGTAACGAAGGACACCGATTACTCTGGTGATTTGAGCTAAAAGCTGCAGGAGAGGCATTAGAATACAGGAAACGTATAGGGGAATGCAATTTCAAAGTGGGTGAAAAATGTGTGAGTGGATGAACATTCAGTTAGGTAATTACAGCTTAGGTTTAGTCCTGAATTTTCTTCAGCCTTACTCCAGGAAGAGCCTAATGGCCATACCTGAGTTTTTAATGGCAACATTTGGGCAAAAAGTATGGCTATTAGGTGAGCAAATGTAGCACTTTATCCTGGAGGAACGGATCTCACCTTCGGTGTCAAAAGTAAAGGAGAATCAATTCAGCTGTGTGAGCTGTGAAAGTTTTCAGTGGGAAACCCTGGAATGGTCTCACTCCATAGGGAGGGGAGGGAAGATGGTGTCTGAGCCTGGCATGTGCTCAGCACAAAGTGCATGCTCAGGGACAGCCAAAAGTATTGATTTCAGCCATGCTGGTGAAGTTACTCCACATTCACAGCAGCAGGAAAAGGGAATGCTTAATTTATGCAAAACCAAGTCATTCAGATCAAAAGAAGATTTTCATCACTACATGAAATGTGTTTCACAACAAGCCAGTTCCTTAGAATAATAATAATTTTAATATAATAAATTTAATACTTTCTGAAGAAAACAACTTCAGCGAATGTATGAGGATTAGCAGGCTCAGGTAGCTTTTGTCAAATGGCAGGGCAGGGACAGAGTCACTAAATGCTGGAGTAAGAATAACATTTTTTATTCCAGGGCTCTTCCAGGGAAAGTAGATGAACTGCCTCTAGTCTCCCCTATGGAAGGAAAATTTATATTCTAGTTCTTGAACCAACATCTTTCACCTTTTGTAGACATGTTCTAGTGAATCTGCACTGGCGGCAGTGTCTTTCCTGAGCCTAATGTTTGAGCTGTTCCTCTTGCATGGTGTTACTGAGACATGCGCTCACCCACCCAGTTCAGCTCATCCCACTGAAGCCAGCGAGGTGCTCACTCATCTGTTGGGAAGAACATTCTCCAAAGAAATCGGGGACTGGGGTTCAAATTCAATTAGGCAGAGGGAGAAGCTTCATCTGGGTCTCACAGATCTTGTCCAAAGAAGAGTATTAAGCCCTGCATCTTCAGTGAAAAAGTCTAGTTTTACTATTTCCTTATCCAGCCCCTCCTCCCTCCCCCCCCCCCCCCATATAATAGAGGTATATCAAAATCATCGTGGCTCAAGTAAACTGTTTCGCTTTATATAAAAAGGGAATATATCTTCTTTTATCTTATTTTTAATTAGAAAAAACCAAGAGTAGAATGGAGAGAACAATGCCTGCTCTGGCTCTTCTCAGTTCTAGCTCTGCAAATCAGCCCAAACACATCTGCTTTCCGCACTGCCTTAATTGCTTGGGAAGCTTTTTATGGGCGGTGTGGACCCCAAATCGCAATTACTGCTGCATGCTGGAGGCTAACAAGAGGAACAAAGCAAAGCGTAATGGACAGCACTCTGACCCTCCCATCTGATGTGCAGGATGAAACCTGAGCTTGGCTCCTTCCAGGCTCCAGCTGGGACAGAAGTAGGACAGGAGCAGGGGGAACCTCACTGTGACATGGCTTTTACATGGCCAGAGGCAGGAGCTTCAAGCTGTGAAGCAGGAGAAACCACTCTCATGAGATCTGCTGCCCCTTGTGAAGTCCTAAAACATTAGATTAGCCAGATAAGTTCATCCAGATGTGCCTCTGGTTTTCACTTTGTTTTATTTTCCGCCAGGGAGATTTATTGTAATGACATATATACATACACAAGCATCACACCCACAAACTTCCAGGAATATTTATTCCTCTCGTTATTTACTGCAATATCCTGCGTTTCTATGACTAGGCATTTGATCCCTCAAACAATCATAATCCAAATGTCCTTAAAGTGAACTGCTGTTCTGTATTTAATAGCTTGGTGACTCCTTGGATTAGACTGATCGAGCCGGTGATGAATAGGGTAAGTATAGTTAACAGCCATTCTTAAACAACTTTGAGTGTCATTAATTTTGTTACAGGACAGATTAATCTGAAATGTCAGGACTTGCTGTACTAGACCTAAAATTGTATTTTCAAACCAATTTTAACAGATTGTATTTCACTCTTGACACAAAATTCATTTACTTGCCTTAGATTGCAGCTTTTATTGTAATTGCATCAAATTAAAGCAGGGCATTAGAAGCACAGAAAACTAACTTGAAGTTTAGTTGCACTAGATTTCTTTCTACTTTCCTTTTGAACATATTTTGCACCTTAAAATAAGCTCAAATACATGGACACTGCTACGGGTTAAGAAAAAAACCCCTATAACTTTCCTATGTAAGTATGTAAATCATGTAAATCATATGTAAATCCTACCTGGACAGAGGACAACATCTATTCTGTCGGTTGTTTTATTTATAGAACAGAATACTTGCCTTTCTTTTGCAAATTTGGTGTTTGTTTTTATTACAGTCACAGATTAGATACTAAAGCCAATTTATTTAAATCAATTTCAAACATGCAAATAAAGGGCAGCCAGGGCAAGTAATGATGGCAAAATTAAACAGAAGTGAATTCAGACCCCAAGTAGGCACCAAACAGGAAGAGTAGTTCATCTGAAACCTTTGAAATGCTGTTTAAGGATGAGTTACAGGGCTTCTGAAAAGGAGTAATTCCCCCTCACCTCCCAAGTAATACATTGCAGATAATAAGTAGCTGAATCAATAATCTGTTCATGGGCAAACTGCACAGCAAAATGTGTTTGGACAGAAACATTTCTGGAATAATTTTGAATTATGAATAAATTCGTAAAAGTACCAGTCAGTTCACAGATAATTCATGAACTGAAATAAGGGCAAAATTTGTCGAATGAATTATTCACTACAAATAGTTCCTAAGCTCTCCAAAGTACTATCACACTTCATTTATCTCTTGCCTTAGGGGTAGATAAAAATACTCAGAAAAAATTATAACCAACCTGAATTTTTCCCTAAAAAATTTAAACTAGAACATCTCCTTCCGCAGTATTTTTAAAGGTAAGAAGCTTGCTCAGCTGCAGCTTTTATTCCCCTTGCACAGAACTCAGATTTTTTGTCAGAGGTCTCTGATTTTTGCCTCAAGATCAGAGACAATTTTGTCAAAAAAGGAGCAGATCTAACTGTGGGTCCCTGGGTTGCAGCAGTACCTGCCAAAAGACTCTGTTTACTGCAAGATGGCAAGAAAAAAAGAAATTACAGAATTTTTTTTGGTGACTGCTCAGAATTCTGATTTTCTTCTGGTACATGTTCTGCCTCCAAAGGGAGCTGTGCCTGTCAATCCCAAGCTTTTGAATGTGTTTCCATCCCTTTAGGAGCCTGGGAAATAGCTCAGGAGGCTGATTTGATTGGGGTAAATGGAGGCAAACCAAAGAACAGTAGATGCAGCTCCAAAGTCTGTGTGCCAATTTTGTGAGTGTCCTGTGGGTTTTCAAGATTTACAGGCATGAAGGAATTCCATTGGAATCATGGATTCACAAAATGGCTTGGATTGGAAGGCACCAGAAGTTCACCATTAGAGGGACATCAGTATATGTCATTCCCAGTATCAAGAGTATTAAAAAATGGCTTTTATACTCTGTATTGACCCAAACCAACGCTTTTGCCTGCTATAAAATAAGAAAGAGAAAAAGTATTCAAGAAAATTCTGTCCCAGACAAGAAGGAATTGAGGATCTTTCCAGATTGTAGGCAGGTGTTGGAAAACAGGCGTGTGCTGGTGTATCAAAAACTTACAGAAATATGAAATATTTGGGATTCTGCCTGACTATCCAGGATGAATCTTGGCAGTGTGACATGGCTCCCTGTTAGGCAATATTTCATGTAAGAAGGCTCGTGCTTTAAGAACTAGTTTGAGCTTGTGGTCTTCTGACTTTACACCAGGCAACTTTAACTGTTCATGTCAAAAGAGGGAAATGAGGCAGTGAAATTCAAACAGTGAGCAAAATGACTGAGCTGTGCTTTCAGGGTATGTTTCCAATCCAAAGGAACCTACACAAGAAGGAAACAAATTAAAAAAAAAAAAAAAAAAAAAGGAAAAAAGAAAAAAACCCTCCAAAACACCATGTGATTTAGAACTTACGCATGGGTTAGATTATACTGGGTTTTCGTCTTAGATACCTGAAAAAGAGTACCCAGGGCAGTGTACAGACATCTAGAAAAGTTTTGTCTTGTACACCGAGGTCACATTTAATTATACCAACCCCAATCTCCAGCCTTGCAAAATGCCACCGCGTCAATGGTGCTTGAAAGACACCAGCAGCGTTCTCCAGGGGCACAGGTCGGTGGGCATTTAACTGTGTGCCCGGCTCTCCTTGCTTCGCCAAACAAAAACTAAATTAGACAGGTCAAACACTGCAGATCTAATCTCACTGTGAACTGAAAACACAGGAGCTCTCCTGCCACCAGAGCAGAGTGGAGCCTGCGGTGACCCCACCATGAACTGGAGGGGATGGGAGATCTCCAGCAGGTGCAGTCTGGGACGACTCAATGTCGCATTCAAGTTTATTCTTTGTACGGTTCTGAGAATGGCAGGATTGTGTTTTGAATCCAATACCCCGGGGCTTTCACTTGCTTTCTCACAATTACCTGTGCAAGAAGAAGGGGGGGAAATCTAAAAAAAAAAAAAAAAGGGAAAAAAAGGGAGAATTCTTCTGTGGCATAGCAGAAACGGTCAAGGGCAGTTCAGATTAAAGACTGTGATTGGCACAGGCTGCGGAGAGGCTAAGCCAACAAAATAAAAACGTAGAACCATCCTGTTTAATAGAAACAAATTGCTCTCCACTTCTCCCTGACACAGATAGTGGGGCCATTTGTACCTGCTGCCCTTTGTTGGGAACAACAGCAAGGAAATGTACTCATCTTGAGCGGAATAAAATTCTTTTTGTTGTGTTTGGCTATCTCGGCCCCCAGAACAAGCACGGCAGTTAAGTAGTTGAGCTTCCTTGTACATTTGTTTGATTAAAGGTCTGTAACACTGGCTCAGGTAGAAACAGCTCAGCTGCGTGGAACTGCAATGAATGAAGGGCTTGTTAGGGAGCAGCCAGCGAGACCCGGCGGAGCTGCCTTCGGAATTACCTCTGAATAGGAGCTTGTTGTTTTGCTTGTTCGCTGCAGGATGGAAGGACAAAACTGTACATTTTAAATTACATGTGATGAGATCTGGGCTGCTTTGCATGTGTATATTGGGAAAACTGCTAAAACCGGAGGCGAGCTCTTTTGCAAGTCAACCCATGAAAACAAATCTCCTTCATATGTCCCTGAGTGCTCCAGTTAACATTGGCATTTCCAAAGGTCGGAGTGGAGTGTGTTAGAGCATATTTATGAACTGACCAAATAGGGGGCTTTAATTTTGGTCATAAATGGGCTGCAGAAAATCCAGCCAACTCCGTGGCTGATAAAAAATTAATAAATCCAACATTTATTTGTGTTGTTTTCTAATCTTATAGGGACTTGGCTTTGCGTGGAATATCTCTTACAGAATAATAACAATTCCAACTTTAGCAATACCAACCTCCTGCATTCAGTTGCCTCCACCTCCATCAGCTCCCACCAGGTAAAATTTGCTCAGTTGTCAGCACACAAGCACTTCATCTATTTTATTGAATGGATGCTGCAGTATGTAGATGGGTGTACATATACACACATGGCATATGTACATATATACATTAATTTTCTGATGCTCTCTAAATGTTGCCTGGCTTCTTCCCTCAGTTTTTCTGTGTGAGTGGATTGAGGTAGATAAACCCTGGCATTTGTGCATGTGCAGTTGTGCATGGACAGGACACGAAGCTCATTGCTGATAAAACAGCACAAATGCCCAAAAGCTACCTTAGAAAAGGGTTTAAAATTCCCCTGCTCCTAAAATATAGTATTATGATAAGTAGTCCCATAATCACAACAGTTTGATTTGTTAATTTTAGGTGAGTATAACTATTACTAAAAAAAGTTGTTGACCTCTAGTACTTTTTAGCAACACTGGATGATTTCCTGGGAAACGGTTTTAAGAAACACTCTGCTATGAAAGAAATGCAAACTCTGATTCTAAAGACCACATGTGCTTATATGTGAGTGTGCAACTGCCCCCCTTGCTTTCAGGATGGAGAATACGGTTATTCCACTCTCCATTAGCATTGGTACCTATTTGTTAGGCATGACCTCTAGATAGCATCAGATGACCTGAACCCCATGGAGCTCACCTTTGCTAAGGATTTGCCCTGCAACCTCTTATCCCACAGGGAAAGGCAGTTTAGGTGGTGAATCGAGAGCACAGAACTCGCACCCACACCAGTCAGTGAATTACAGTGTTTAGCAGCTTAGAGCTATCCTTTTTTTTATGATCAGAATTTCAGGCAATGTGACTCTTCATGTATTTGTGGCTGAGGATATTTGTAAGAATTTTGGGGCTGAGAGTATACTAAGCCATAAATGCCCACAGCAGAAACCTGCTTCGCAGAAGAAATGGAATTATCCAGTCAAATATCTAATGTCACAATTTTTAGGCAAAATTACTCCTTCCAGCATGCGGATTGCAAATGTAGGTTTTAAAAAGATATTTCTTTAAATATATTCTCTGTGATTTTGGGAGAAAAATAATTAATATGTGGACAACAGCTTTGATATTTGAAATCTAGAAAACTTAAAAAACTTACTCTGTAAAAGTCATGTTAGTAAATCAACTCCATGTGCATAAAAAAAGTACAGTAAAGATTCATTCAAATGTCTTGCACAGTTTAAAATTAATAAAAAGAAAGGCTTTTTGGTTAAGATTTACAAGATTTAGTTATTATTGCTGTTTTTGAAACAGAGGAAAGGTTTCACTGAACATTTTTCTTGCCATTTTTTCCTTTGTCTTGTCAACAAAACCTGGAAAAATTGCTAGTTTTTAATATCCATACTTTTATGAATTACAGGCACACAAAATGACAAAATACAAGAATCATTATAAGTAATAGTGTTAGATTAATTCCCAAATGCCTGGTCTGCTGGAATAAGATGTGTTAGAATTCACTAGCACCTAATGGGGCAGGGAGCCCTTGGGCCTTTCTGGCATAATGTACTAACAAAAAGCAGAGGCAACACTCCTAATTTTTGGTTTTTCTAGGAATCTGACCTGGAAAGGCACAGAATCATGTAAAGCAAACCAGTCTGATACTCTGTGAGGGAGAGAGAAGCATTTCATAATAGAAAATTCTGTTCTGCAGAGGACATCAGTGTTAGGAAAGTAAGAGCTTATATTTTAAGCAAAAATCATACAACTGCAGGAGTGGGGTTAAGGTGGCCCGTCTGTTGTGATGGAGGTCGGTATTTCCAGAAGACTGGAAATCCTTCCAGAGGTCAGTATTCAGTGCGTGTAAAAGTTTACAGAAATGCAATTTTGAATTGAGCAGAAAGAGTTCAGTGCAGAGAAAGATGCCACCTCTCACTTATGAAGAGAAAGTAACTGCAGTGTTAAGGAAGGAAGACACCTGGGAATGGGACAACATTTTCAAAGGCACAGGTATTCCTACTGCCCTTGGTGCTCTGATTGGCGTCTGGAGGTGCCTCCCTTCATATCAGCTGTGTAGTAAACTGCTCTGAGGGGCATCTTACACTTTGAATGTAGCCTTGTCAGACTGTCCTCTCATCCCTTCCCCCACGTGCAGAGTCTTCATGCTCTTCTGTCTCTGCTGGGAAATGCCATCTGCAGCATCCACTCTTTGGCAATTCTTTTTTCTCAGGAGCATTTCCTTCATTTCACTGAATATCCATTTTTCCTTGTCATTTTTGGATAGCAAAGACCTTCCTTCAAACTATACCACAAACTCAAACTATAAAATTACACAGCAGGGAAAGGAGGAGATAATGTTGGCCTGTTTAGTTACTTCTTGCATCTGTGGAGGAAAATAGAGGAATGCCTAAAGAGGTGATGGCATCACAAAGCCCTGCTAAAGAAACAAACACTCTCTTAGACTCACACTCCAAATCAATGCCCATTTTGAGCTGATTTCATGTTTACAGAACCTGATTGAAGGGCCCCTATCAGTGCCACAGCTAATTTCATTGGAATACAATGCTGCCTTAATGAAGCAAGGCATGCAGCTGATGGCCATGTGGCTGGACTCAGGAATGGATAATTTGTTATCAAATCCTTTAATAGTTCATGCTGAAGTTTCTGTCATTACTTGTTCCTCCACTCAATCTTTATTATGACAAACCCTTTAAAAAAGCCCGAGTAGAAAAAAGTGCCCATTAATCCTTTCAAGGAAAGGCCACCGGTCCCAGATTAAGCCAAGCTGGCATCTGAAACTATTCTTTCCTTTATGACACATAGTAAGTGGTCAGTAATCCACATCTTAATCTCCTTGTTGCACAGCTTGGTTTATCGTAACCGATACTCCTGTGACTGCTGCACACTCCTATTGTGTTACCTTGGGCGTTCAGCTCTTCTTCCTGTTTTTTCCCACTGGAATGTCTGATAAAGGCACCCTTGAAGTTGACCATAGTCTCTTGAGAAAGTGCTTTTCAGAGAAAACCTGATTTCTTTAGAGTTGTATTTAAGTTACTCTTGGATTTTCCCCTGAGCAAAGCCTCAGACAATATTTCTGCTGTCCTCGAATACATGAACTTCATTGCTACTTTAAAAAGAAAACTTTAAAAGGAAAGCTCTTTTAATTCCTCTATTCCAGCCCACAATTTTCTCTGAGCTACAATTATACTTTATGTCAGTGCTTAAGTATCAAGAAGAAAACTAAGATGCTGTAAGGAGTGAAATTTAACTTAACCAATATATAAAAAACATATAGACATCAGGTGTTTTAACCTACAATGGCTGTGTCTCTGACAACTGAATCTTTAAGTGATGCAATATTTTGAACAGAGAAACAGGTTGAAATTCAAAAATCTCCCATTCCTTGCCAGGGGAAACAGACACTTGCTGCAATTGTTATCTTAGAGAAGAAGAAACGGAGGCAAGGCCATGAATTTCAATTTCCATGCTGACCTAGCCAAGCTAAGATGGTTAATTGCTACTGAAGTGTTTATTTTTACAACTGTTTTCTCCTCCTCTCATGCAAATGAGACTTCCTTGTTTGCTTCCCAGAACAGGCCAGTACAACAGAGGAATGTTTCTCTGGAATTGTGGACAAAGAAATGTCACAGTTAACTTTGTAAAAGTTTCTTGACTCCAGCGTACAATATTACTGAAAATTTCCTATGAAAGAAAAGAAACTCAACGATTTGATTAAGATACCCAAGTTGTCAGAAACATTATTTTTCAAGCAAAGTAGGTCTGGATGAAACAAAATGTTTTACCTTAAACTGAAATGCATTCTTACATCTGGCTGAATAGAGTGGGGTGAGAGTTTGTGTTTAAATGTCTGCTGAACAGAGATAGGATTATTTATGCTCCTAAAATTAAGCATCTCAAAACCCCTTTGGAACTGAGGCCCCGGAAAGATAGTGTCCTCTTAATCCTAAATTGCCAGCCCACGGGGAAAAAAAGAAAAGAAGACACACTCAGGACCAGATTTTGGAGCCTATAAAGGTTTTTATAAAAACTCAGCATCTTGATTTGTGTCCAGATACTTCAAAGTTCACATATTTCTTATTTGAACTTTGCTGGGTGCAGTAATTTTATTCTCGCTCAGGCTGGATTGGTTCTGCTTATTCAGATCTCATTAATTACAGGAAACTGGACTCATGCTCACGTATTCCATTCACCCATCCTGCCCTCAGGCCAGTCAATTTATCTGGCATTTAATGAGGAGTTTTAGATTTTGCAAGTTATCAGAAGTGGGCTCTGAGAGTGTTAGCTCGTGAATTCTAAATAAATGGGCTACTCTGGGACTTGCTTCAAAACAGACGGCACAGCAGCTCCTCGATACGTGTTAAATCACTAGAATGTTGTGCAGGGTCATACCAAAGGTATTCTTACAGTTTGAGAGTAATGCCACTATCAGCTTTAATGTCTTCCAGTTTTGTGAGGACTTGTGCATTCAGTTGCCCAATTTTGCAGGAATTAAATATATTTTGTATCCCCAGCCTACCAGCTGAAGGGGGCTTCATTTAGCAGCACTTCCAGCTATAGCATAGAACTATTGCCCATGTTGGTTATTTCATATGTGTCAGGATGAGCCCAAGTCCAGAGCTAAATGAAGGCCATAACAATCTCAAACACACACCAAAACCTCTTCGAGGTGTATGTGACTTGTCTATTAAGCATATTAGCACCACAGCATACTCTTTGATATAAAATTAATTTCATTATAAAAAAACCAGTCTTTGGCTGCATTCCTGCAGTGGTTGGCTCTCTGTTTTCTCGGGTACATGCCCTTGGAGAACTACATGTGAAAAGATGTCTGGGATATAGAGGCAACCACATTTTGTCCCCAGTTCCAGTGTGAACCCTACTGTCATTATTATCAGTCACTTATTCACTTACTATAGACAGGTTTCTGCATTCAGCAACTTCTCTCAAGCCTCTGGAGAGGGTGTGGGATTCCCACCATCCATCCCATGGTGTTCTCTCCTGTGTCCTACAGAGAAAAGTGGAAAACATCTCCTCTTTTGTGGGAGGGGGAGTTGTGTATCCTTCCCCTTTATCTTCTGTTGAAGAGGTTTGACCCGAAGGAGGTAAAGTGACTGCCAGAGCATATTTTAGTTCTTCATTACACCTTCCAGAGAAATGGCACCACCTTTTTTCTCTTGCAAAACTGTTAAAAAGATCAGATGAATGTTGTATCAAAAAAAAATATAAAGTCTAAGGCCCAATACTCTGCTGCAATGCACATGACAACACACTGTAGAAATGGCAGTGCTTTGCCCAGTTCAGCAGAGAACTCAGTCCAGCATTTCACATGATACAAGAACTGAGCAGTTGAGCAGACGTTAATAATTTCCTACTGTTATACCTGACTAGTTATTGGTAAAGCAGCCCCTCTGGACCAAAATCAAGCCTGGAGCCCTGCTGCAAAGTACCCTGTACCATCCCAGGGTAAAAGACTTCTTTTCAGTGCTTGTAAATACGTGCATAGAGATGTGTTTTATTTTTGACCTGGAAGAAGAGCTGCAGGTTTCAACTCAGCTCAGTGCTCAGAAGAAGATTGCCATCTATAGATAACTGTCCCCAACTGCACGTCCCTGCATCAGCAGGGGTGGGAGGAAGGGTGGGGAGATGGTGCTGTGCCCTCCTGGGGTGGGATATCACTCTGTGTGAACACAGACCCCGGCTTTGTGTCAGTAACTTCTGATTCAAAGTGGACACAGTACAAAAGTGGCAGCTTAAAGTGGACACGATTGTAAACCTTTTTCTTGTTGTCTGCTTATGCAAAACCACTGACAAGAATTGTTGCCACTCCAGGAACGCTTCAAGTAACCTGCAAACACCCTCTGATACCGCTTTCCATTTATCTGTGTTCTCTTCTCGTCCAAACAATGTGAAAAAAACCTCAAATGCCCCTCAAAAATCCATGGTACTTCTCAGTTATGTCCACTTTACAGAGCAAAAAGCTGAATATTTAGGATATCATTGGGTCTTGATAACATATAGCTGCAATTCTCAGGCAGAAATAACAGCAGTCCAAAGATACATGTTGTTACAAGGAAAAGAAGAAAGCAGACAACATGGTTAAATCTACACACTGAGCATCTGTATACGCACATACACCCAGACAAAAGTGATTATTTCCCATTTAAAAAGCATAATTTGGCTAAAAATTTGCCATTTGTTTCTCATCAGCTTGACTGTCTGCTTGCATAAAGTGAAAGCACTTTCTGCAAGTATTGAGAAGTACGAGATTTTCCCCAGGATATTGATCTACAGGAAGGTTGCCTGGGAGTGGCAAGTACAGCTTGAACTATAAAGAGAAAAAAATAAATTAAATAAAAGTACATTTCAAGTGCAATATATTCTGAATGACCTGAACTAAAAAATCATTGGTCTTTACTTTCAGCCTGTTAGAACTTTTCAGAAAAACTGTCTTTGTCTTCTGGCTGCATCTGGCAAATTTCAGAATGAACTATTCCAACCTCACATTAGTTTAACCCAAAGCCGGTCATTTCAATGGGACATGAAGAAACCTTTTGCATGGAGAGAGGACCTCATGCAGCTGGCAGTAAAAACTATTTCTAAAAGAACATTTAAACAGGATAGTTTTAGTTTTAAAAGTGGCTGTTGCAAGAATCAAGTATCCTTTTACTTGCCTTTGATATGCAGCCATACAGCAGCAATATGTGAAATTTGTGAAATGGTCCAACCTGAATACAAATCAAATTACTTTGGTCTTGTCAATCTACCAAATCTTTCATCTTTTCCCTGGTCGACTTTTCTTGCTACATTTCCTTTATCTCTGCTTGCAGTTTTAAGAAGTGAATGGCAAAGAGTCATCTCCAGTTCATCTGAAGATAAAACCCATTAAGCTGTTGTATTCACATTTAATTAATGTTTTCCAACTCTCATTTCCTATTTGCCTCCTGAAAATCTTGCCTAAAGTGCTATATGCCAAATAAAATAACTCAGGTAAGGGATATCTGATCCAAATGTTTCACAGGAGATGACTGGATAAGATAACTCTAAGGAGTTGATCATTTTTATTATTTGTGGACAGCCTTTCCAGCCGAGTTCATTCTCTGCAGACATACCCCTATCCCTCAGGGATGAATGCTGCAAACTGAGCCCTGCCTTTTATTTTTCAAGCCTTGCCCAGTATTGATACAATTGCACTTTTATCTTTATTAATTCAAGCGCTGGGTACTTACCCCAATAAATCAGGTGCTAAAATGAAAAGCACCAGCACTTCCTAAAGCTCTGCAAAACATTAATCCAAGCAAGACATATCGCAACAGCTCCTAGGCTGGGGGAGAGGGGGATTTTTATTTCACAAGCAGGCAAAGCAAGGTCCCAGGCACAAAGTGCTGGGGTTGTGTCTTCCAGCCTGGCACGGTGGTGATCCGGAGCTCCCCACGCTTCCAGCCACCAGTGCCAGCAGAGACCTGGATCTGGGGTGTGCAATCCTCTTTCTGCCAAGCAGAGCAGAGAATATCTGTGTAATTACTGGGCTGTGTTTGCTGCCCTGCTGCTGCTGGCACCGAGGGACGACGGAAAGCATTGAAGCAGCCGGGCAAGGTGATGTCCAGCTGGGGGAACAGACACTGGGGATGGAGAGCACAGAGCTGGGATTAAAAGGCAGAGCGATGGGAAGGGGGGCAGACAGGGCAGAGCCAGCAGTGGCAATCTCAGTCTGTGATCTAGGTATGACCCAGATGAAAGAGAAATAGCAGGTCTGAATTTTGTCTGGTAGAAATTGTCACAATGAGCTCGAGCCCAGCGGTTTGGCTGGTTGTGTGTTCACAGCAGGGTCCTCACTGGAATCTCTGGGGTCAGCGACAGGCAGAAACCAGAGAGCAAATGCAGACTGCTGGTGAGAACAGCAAGGGGAGTATGGCAGAATGGGCAGATGACTCAGGAAAATAACATAAGGACAAAATACATATATACACATGGAAATATGTGTATATTCAGCTTGCAGTGGTGAATGTCTATGTTTTTATATCTGATCGTCACAGTTGTCAACTATTTTCACTGTTTTATTTCTGTATTTGAACGAATCACACAATAATGAGGATACTGCTGGGAAATAGTCTGAAATCCCCTCCACTATAAAATAACTTTTCCAAATATCTCAGTCTCCTTCTCTTCAGATTTAAGAATCTTAATTCACTTGAGAGGGGAAAATGATAAAGATTTGAATATACCTTGTATAATTAGCAATCTGCAAGGATTTGCTTCTCCCTCAAAAAATTTTCTCCAATGATCACTGCTGTTTACATTCTTTATAACACATATTAGATTTTAATGTGAATTCTTGCTGCAGAGATTTTTCACAGCATTAACTTTATCACTTAACCTCTGTGCGATAGAATAACTTTGTGTTACCACTTGACCATATTTTATTCAAATCCTTCATTAACCAAGAAACACTGGGTTTTTAAAATCCAGGTAAACCGTGTTTAAATCACCTGGTCTTTAGTTTAATACTGTTTATATATTGTAATTAAACAAACCAAAACAAATACATTTTTATCATGCCAGTAGATCACTAAAATTCTTTTCAGGGTACAGGATTTTGACATGGGGGGTAAATGTACTCCTTCCACAGTGCTGACTTTTTCACCATGTAGAAAGGATCATCCCAGATTAAGCCAGGTTCTCTGACCTTGCAGAACTGACAACTTGATTTAATAGTCAATAGAGTAAAATACCCCTAACTTTCTTCTGACTTTTGTAATTAAACATTCATTTCTTGGTGGATTTGCTGTGTTACATTGCAGCGCAGCTTCCACGGGCTGAGCTGAACAAATTGAAATGATGTGCGTGAAATCCCATTATAACCAGTGTTAGGACCTGACCTAACAACTGGGAATTGTGGTGCTGTGGGGCTGCTTAGCCCCAGTACTGTTCACCCAAGGAAGCAGCATCCCTTTCTAGGAGGCATGGACCACTCTCTTGCTATCAAAGTCCTGCTTGGTAAAGGGATGGAGCAACTTTGAGCTGTGTTGTACCCCAATTAACTTACATGTCGTTAATTAAGCATAATTAACTCTGTCCAAGCTACAGCAGCGTGGTGTCTACCACTGCTGGATGAGTGTCGGATTGTGTCCCTTCCATGCATCCCCCAGCTGTACAAGACCCACAGCTCCATCCCTGCCACTCCATGGGCCTCCCGCTTCCCAGGCAGCTGGGAATCAGCGATGCGATCGCGCGGCACAGGCGTGCACCAAAATTCCTGCCTCCTGTCGAACAACCAGCTCCTGTCAGGTCTTTGGAATAAACAGGGAATTATTGAGAGCTCCACGCGGTGCCGCGAGGTCATTTCAGACGAAGGGATCAGTCAGGATTTCATAAAGTATTTATTTAGCTGACAAAGGAATTCCCAACCTCCCTTTCATGTACGTTTGAGCTGATGCTAAGTTTCCGAGACAAGGCTCCGATTGTGGCTGTCACCAAACAATGACATATTTCTTTTCTTCTCTTAAATTCTCTGTATCATTCTATATAAGAGGGCAATTTGTCTGTCATGCAGCTAAAACAGGGCCCACTCACTGCCCTCATTAAACTGACAGCACAGTTATTAGCAGTAAACGAAGCCAACGGGCAATGAATTTAGCCACTGTTTTATGGCGAGCACCAGTGAGGTTTTTTCAGTAATTAATTTGATAAATATATTAATTATGAATTGAGTTGACAGTACAATCAGATTGTCAGCCTTCCAGACAGGCTCTTGTGATAAGTAGCTTTGTGATGAAGTGGTCGGATTTCAGTACCTGTCATCCTCCGGTGTCAGTCTCTTATCACTGTCCCGACCATTCACTCTGTAATTTCCTGTGTGTTGTAATTAAATGGTGGCTTTCTGATTGGAAGTGACTCCTCAAACTTAATCTCTCATTCTCTCAGAATATATTGTTTAAAAGAAATAAAGAAAAAAAAAGAGACTCTTTGTTTCAGCAGCTTTTAATGTTAAAAAAGGAGCTTTTTATTTCACGTTTGGTTATTGCCCCAGTGGATGTTTGGGAATGGTGGTGTTTCATCAGATGGAGCAAAGCATCTGAGCTCTGCCACTGGCATCCTGAGCGGTGGCACGAGGAGACGAAGCCCTGTCCTTCCTCCCACGCATCTCCAAGCAGGGAGCAGCCCAGCACAGTCTGGAGGACTTTGGGAAGGGTCACTGCCCATACCTCTTGCCAGCTTTTCTTTTTTTCTCCTCTATGAAATTAATTAGGAACAGTGCCTGAGGTCATTTGGCTCAGGAGGTACATGTCAAGATAAGATATTTCAAAAACTCTTCCTAAATAATTTAATATCAGCTTGGAATTTGGAAGCATGATAGAGAATTGTTTAGAATTGCAAATTTAAGCAAGTTAGGAAGAACTCATAGCAAAAGAAAACATGCAGCAGCTAGCAAGAACTGTTATGAACTCTTCTGCTCCTGTTTAAGCCTATTAGAAAAAAACCCAGACCTGGGGACAATATTTAGCAGATGGAGCAGATGACTTTCTGCTTCCAGTTGCCTCATGTTAGAGGCTTATTTTTTTTGAGGTTTATTTTTTACCTAATCCCCAAGGTTTGGATCCTATTGAATCCTGGTGTTAAATTTATCTTCAACCTGGAGCAAGTCAGGATGATCCAAACCAGCAAAAGCTTCAGTATTTGCTTCATTTTAAGCACATTGGCCCACAGAAGTCTTATTGTGTATGTGTTTAATTTCAATGTTGTACCATACCCTGCGCTGTATCTAAAGTAGTATGACCAGAAGGTCAAGGGAGATGATTCTCCCCCTTTGTGCTGCTCTGGTGAGATCCCACCTGGAACTGTATCCAGCTCTGGGCCTCCAAAATAAGAAGGACATTGACCTGCAGGAGAGAGTCCAGAGAAGGCCATGAAGACGAACCAAGGGCTGGAGCATCTCTTCTCTGGATCCAGGTTGGGAGAGCTGGGGGTGTTCACCTGGAGAAGAGAAGGCTCCAGGGAGACCTGAGAGCCCCTTCCAGTGCCTGAAGGGGCTCCAGGAGAGCTGAAGAGGGACTTTGGACAACAACATGGATTGCCAGGACAAAGGGAGAATGGCTTAAAACTGACAGAGGGCAGGATTAGATAGGATATGGGGAAGAAATTGTTCCCTGTGATGGTGTTGAGGCCCTGGCACAGGTTGGGCAGAGAAGCTGTGGCTGCCCCATCCCTGGAAGTGTCCAAGGCCAGGTTGGACGGGGCTTGGAACAACCTGGGCTAGTGGAAGGTGTCCCTGCCCATGGCAGGGAATGGGAGCTGGATGGTCTTGAAGGTCCTTTCTAACCCAAACTATCCTGTGATTCTATGAATTTTGTATGTATGTGCTTTAATTTAATCACATACATAAGTAATATTTCTATGGGGCAACTTGTGCCCATGTGCACGTGTTGTCCAGGTGTTACACTCTTGCCCCAAACCAGAGAAGTATTTTTTATCACTATCCTGTTTTTCACAGCACAGGACAAAGCATCATGTGTAGGCTCTGGCCTTTTGAGCAATACCTGAAAATCAGTGCAATGAAGTGCACTGGTCTCTGCTGGAGATGGTCACCGTGTCCCAGCTCTGGCCACCAACACGCTGCACCCTTTGATTCCCAGCTCTTCCTGAGCACTGCTCCTTGAAGAAGTTCAAGTTCTTTGCTAATATTAGACTAAGGGACTTGAGGCTGTGTCATAAAAGGAAAGGTAAATCAGAATCACATTCTGGCAGTCAAAGTGAAGCCCAAAAAAGGTCATCCAGAGCTAAAACAGGGACCTACTGCAAGACTGCCAGGATTTGCATTCCATCTTACAGCCTGAAGCCCTGCAATGAAGCATTCAGAACAGTCTTTTTGAACTTCTCAACAGGGACAGTCTTTATGGATTATTTAAACATAAAAATATACAGCTTTCTGGAAAAGAACCATTTTAGCCTTTAGGGACTCATACTAACTGTGGTGTTGTAGGAAGATCTATAATTGAGCATGCTAATACTGATATGCTATTGTTTGAGACAAATTTCACCAGGCATAAGCCCATAATGCAAATTATGCCTTAAAAAGATCAATTTAGAGACTCTATTCTATCATTTTGCTGATTTGTAGATACATCCAAGCTACAATCCAAAGCAAGCAACTACTGTATACTGGTGAAGAGATTACTATTCACTTTTAAAGATTCTGTAAGTATTCCGAAGTATTTTATTTCAGCCAAATCCCATAATCACATGGAAAACATATTTTAAACAAACTAGTTTCTTTATAAGGCTTCAATGCCTACATCTGAAAACCTTAAGTGAGATTATTACTTACTAAAACCACTCAAAATCTTAGTCAATGTTAATTAAAGTGGTTTTAATTGTCTTTTAAAATCAGCATGTGTCTATATTCTGTTACTTTGAGTAAAACAGTTAATGTCTCTGCCTATATGCAAATCTTCCATAATGGAATTGAACTTTCTCAGTAAGTTGTGAATTTTCTTGTTGCTGAATATGTTTGGAGCTTGTGGCCAATGCTCTTGATTTCTCACATAGCATAAGGCAGTACATCCAATAAAAAAGGTATGTGATGGTTCAAAAATGGTAAGGAAAAAATAATGGTATCTGACACCTTTGTAAGGGTGATTAGGTGTCTCACTCAGGAGGCTGGATAATGTTCTTTTAACAGCATTCTCTATGTATTAAACAATGTTCAGTTGTTATATATTCTTACTTCCTTACTTTTGGGGCTGTCACTGATACAAGTTATTCCTGAAACAAGCTACTGAGGAATTGCATCCTGATAGCTGAATTCAGATTTTCTTTTCTTTATTTATAGCATGTTTTTTTCTCTTAAACATAAGCTTTAACTGCAGAACAAGATTTGCTTTCTGGTAAATGAAAAAGTGACTTATTCCTTAGAATAAGACTGGGGCTTGCCCGCGAGGAAATACATCTTTATCATGTCTGAAAACTTCTAAACCAAACTGATTATGTGTCACTTGATAAAGTGCTGGAGAAGAATTATAGGTGTATTCCTGTTCTCACTAAAACCAACCTGAGCTCTGCAGCAGCAGCAGCAGCTCCCAAAGAATCCTCTGTACTCCCAAGCTGCTGAATGTAGTGTGGCATTGCCAACAATGCAAGTTGCAAGGAGATTGTAATTATTCAGTAAGGAAAATGCTCAGTATTTCCTGAGTGAGTCTTTAATCCTAGTTTGAAGTCATTGCTGCCATTGTAAGGTCCAAGTGGAAACTGTGGTGCTTTTGTGCATCTGTCAGACGCCGCTGCTTATTACAGAATCAGGAATGATAAATATGCGGAGCGCTTTGATGTGAGTATCAGCTTGAACTCCTCCAGTGCTCAGGTAGAAAGCAGCTGAAGCTATTGTTTTCATCTTGCATGAAAGGTTGAACAGATGCTTGAAAATAAATAGGACCCGGCAAAATGATAAAAATCCTGGGATAAAAAGCGTGGCCTCTGTTCTCAGCGCTTGCTGTGCACCCAGCCCAGATCTGGACTGCCCCTGCGGCTGACATGTAACTCCAAGGGCTGCCCACTCAGGAACAGCAACAGGCAGCCACAAGAGCAATAAAATCCACATTGCCTGTCCAGATTAACTGCTAATCTTCATCTTCAGATGGTTGAGAACAGAAAGACTTTACAACATCATCTCCATCAGCCTGGAGATGAGGAGACTGAGGGGAGACCTCATTGCAGTGCCAGCTTCCTCGGGAGGGGAAGAGGAGGGGCAGGCACTGATCTCTGATCTGTGTGACCAGAGACAGGACCCAGGGGATGGCCTGGAGTTGTGTCAAGGGAGGGTTAGGTTGGATCTCAGGCAAAGGCTCTTCCCCCAGAGGGTGGTCAGGCACTGAACAGGCTCCCCAGGGCAGTGGGCACAGCCCCAAGGCTGCCAGAGCTCCAGGAGGGTTTGGATGATGCTCTGGGGCACAGGGGGTGACTCTTGGGGATGGGCCTGTGCAGGGCCAGAAGTTGAACTCAATGATTCTTGTGGGTCCCTTCCAACAGCATACTCTGTGGTTCTGTGATCTGCATGGAGGAAGGTCTGAGACTTCCCCTTGAAGAGAAGGATTACAGCTGTCAGCCCAGAAAGGCGGTTCAGCTCCTAGATGAGACATGGATCTGTCAGGTCTGTTTGGGGGAGTAATTTAGGATCCAAAAGAGTCTTGAGACACCCAAAGTAAAGTGACCTAGAAATAAGCTGTTTCTATATTTGACTGCATAGGGCCAAGCAGGGCTGTGGAGAGTCACCCGAGCCAGCTCCGTGTCAGGCAGAAAAAATACGAGAAATATAACCATGCTAGTGTGTGATCTCCTCTGGAGAGCGGCAGGACCTATACATATTCTGCTTCTCAAATATTTGATCCATCTACAAGACTGTCTACACCTGGGGTTTTTTCCTGTTTTCCACATCTTCATTTGTGCTCGCCGATAAGTGGTGGAGCAGCTGGCACCTTGCAGAAGTCCTTGTGATGAGGCAGGAACAGTTGTTACCCATCTTGATCTTGCTGAATGGGCCACTTACCATTGCCATTCCTTATTAATTAAAGGCATTAATGGCAAATCTCTGAGATTTTGCCTCTTGGCTAGAGCAAAAAGTACAGTTTGAACGTCTTTAATGATGCTTTGAATGAGAAATGTAAGGTGTGAAGAGGAACAAGTGCTGATGCTGAAGCAGCACTGTAGAAACAACCTCTCCTCCTGTCTCTTCTGTTCTTCTGTCAGTTATCAGTTTCCTGAAGTATAATCCTGTTTTCTGAGTCCATCGACAGCTGAAATCCCCATATGTTTACCTAAAAGTCTTCTTAATATATGCTTTCCAGTGTGTGAGTAACAGGTCCACAAGAAATGGATCATGAAAATCTCTCTAATGTGTTATACCACCTGATTTTTACATTATAGATCCTACAATTGCTCTCCTCTGCTTTATTTCTGGAAGGGCTGTATTCTTCTAGCAGGAGACTCACTGGCTGACACATGCTTTGAAAAACCATCAAGCCTTAAGGATCATTATCATCTCATAGTTGTGTGAAACCAACCCTTGATGATTTTCCTAGTTTAATTATTGACATGATGAGAATATATTATCTAAGTCCAGCTCTTCCACACACCATTTATTTTGGTCTGTCAAAAGTATTGCAGAGACTGAAGAAATGACACCTTACTGTTTGCTTCAAACATGCATCCAGAGGTGGATGGTTTCCCATTGCCCCATTCACCCTCTCTCACAGGTCTGTCCTTCTGCCCAAATCCACTAGTATGTCCTCAACTTCCTCTAGAATTTAGTTTCCAAACAATGTTTGTGTGGGACTTTATATCCCCAGCCAACTCACCCACATCTATTTGTCCTGGGAGGCTTTTCCTGCAGAGAAGTGTGGAAGAGCATATGGAGAGCCATCCATCTCCACCTTCCTGGTCGTTGCCACAAGCATGTCCACAGAAATTCTGTGAGCTCTTAGCAGAGGGGTTTGGGAAGAAATTACATGCAAGTGGGACCAAAGGGAGGGAAAAATAGAGAGGAGAAACATTAAATGAAAAGGTTTTCTCATTCTTTATTACTGGCCATAAGCAAATTAATGTAATTGTCTCATGAAAATGAATGCACTTTAGTTCTTATTATTTTCTAATGAGGCTCTATTTCCTGAGGAAACTAGCTGAATATTCCAGTTCACTTTGGAAGAAATAGAAAAAACAAGAGGCAAAGGATAGGAAACTCAGGGAGAAAAAGGTAAGTCAGAACATCAGCAAAGAAAAAAAAAAAATATATCACCCTGAGGTACTGGTCCACAAAAATGCTTTACAATAGCTGAACACAAAATCAATTCAAAAATACAGCAGATCACAGCCCGTAAATAACATGCCCAATCAGAAAAGTGTGAGGGGAAAATGACAAACGGAAAGAACATTCTCTGAAGGAGAATGGGAAGTGGGGAGGAGGAAAGCTCACTTGGTTCAGCACGTTGTGAGGTAGAAAAAGCTTGAGAGAGCATTAGAAGCAGCATCATGTGTGCATAGTCTGTGGAAGCTCTTGGCTGGGGAGGGATCACTGGATCACCAGCACCTCCACTCCAACCAGTCCAGTCACTCTCACATAACTGGGATCAGCTGTGGCAGTGTCTTATGACTGGCCCTTTACATTCCTCCTACATTCAAGGCAGCTGGCTTTAAACTGCAAGAAAGGAGGTTTAGAGCAGATATTAGGAAGAAATTCTTTCCTGTGAGGGTGGGGAGGTCCTGGCACAGGTTGCCCAAGGAAGCTGTGGATATCCCTGGAAGTGTCCAAGGCCAGGCTGGATGGGACTTGGAGCAACCTGGGCTAGTGGAATGTGTTCCTGCCCATGACAGGGGGTGGGATGAGGTATTTTTAATGTCCCTTCTAAACCCAAAGCATTGATGACTCTATGTTTTCTGCCAGACAGGTAAGACCTGAGGTTTGAATGAATAAAGATGTTTAAAACACAGTTTTATGTCACTCCTCCAAAGAAAGTTTTGTCCAGGAACCATCTGATTTCTTTTCATCCTAGTTAATGAACCATGTTAAATGTATTCCATACAAAATTTTACATATATAATATTACATACACGATGTATGTAATCTTTAATCATGGTAAACCAAAATACAGTTAACAGGAGTTATCAAGGGTTATGTTTTAAAGACTGTAACAAATAAAACTCATTATAGTCACGGTTTACTGATTCTGTGAGAAACAGAAAGGTATTACTTTGCCAGCTGGGCAGAACACAGTGTTTGCCTAGAGAAAAAAAGGCTTTTCATGGATGCTGCTGGGTGCTCACAGCAAAGTGCAATCATCCTACATGCAGAGTGTTGTGGTTTCAGGTTCAGCTCTGCACGCTTTACATCTGTTACATGCAACTATCTAAACAAACCCTACCTTTTACCTTCACTGTGAAGCTGTAAAGCCTCTCAGTGGCCAGGTGTGTACAATACCCAAGTCAACAGCCTTCTAGAGGATGAGACTGAGATGTATAGAGATATGTAGGTACATATATATGTTTTTAAGGTAATAAGAAATTCCAAGCAATGCCATTATTGGAAATTTGGCCTTGTGGAGATAGATGTCAAGTTTTAGTTGCTTAGAGGAAAAGTTTCTTAGTCAGGGGAAAGCTTTGTGAAGTACTGAAGTAGTTTTATTTCACAGCATTTGTGTAACTTTTGGCATGAGTAGTTCAGCCAGTTGATGTGAGTGCTTATGGTCTGTACTTCATACTCTTCTGCTCACACAAAGTCTTAGGGAAAATATGGCCATATTTTGGAAACACTGCCTATCATGCAATAAAACAGGTACAGCATCCCTTATGAAAATAGAACCCTGGGTTTTGTAGAGGTGAGTTTTATTCCTGTTTTTAACACCCAGTCTTGTGGTGACCATTGCTCATGATTTTATTTCTCTAGGACTCATTTTTCTCCAGTTATAAAGTGGCCATAAAAATATTTAGTTCTTAGCACTCTGACACCTGAGGATCAACAGAAATTACTTTTATCTATCAATGCCAGATAAGTGTGTCACTACCAGTGTATTCTCTGTTTTTACTGCTAACCTGCTAACCAGTCAAAAGTTATTTAATCATACGAGCTACTTGCATAAAATGAGACACACACAAAAAGTGATATTTTGGCCATCTTAGATGTTGTCCTGTCACCCATTTCAGCCCCTGGCTCTGCTTGTCCTTATGGGAGTGTATGTACTGCAGGCAATGTGAACGCCAGCTTAGGTCAAATGAGTTGCTTAACTGCCACCAGGAATGTGGCTGGAATAAAGACTGTAATCAAGTCTTGTTTCTTGTGTTCTTATTGCCAGCTTTAAGGTGGGTGAGAACCAGAGGGGACCAGCTGTCATAGTGGGTGACAATTCTCCTGAATTTCCCAGGTTTGAATAAGCGACTGCACTGAACTAAAATTCTGAACCTTCCGAGGTTCATCCATCACTTTTACTAAATTACCTCTTCATTCTCTTTTCTGCTAAGAATCTAATTTTTATAGCACTGTAGAGAATTTTTATAGCACTGTACTTTATCTTGTCACAGTATTTTTTGTCATTATTTTCATCTCAGTGAACTCTGGAATGATACTAAATAGGCTGTGAGAGCTTGGCTGTGAGATAACGAGAGAAGGTGTATATTTGCAAATGATAATAGCTTACCCTCTTAGCCTTTTGCTGGGAAGTCAAGGCTTGGAAAGGGTTTGTACCTTTTTGGGCAACACACAGAGAAATTGTCTATTTTTAGTCTTGTTTTTTCCTCCAGAAAATGGGTCAGATCAGACATCTCTCTTTTTTTCTGTCAGGGTAGCACCTACAGTTTGCGAAGACTGATTTCTTTGTGATATTGATAAAGCTGAAATGAGCTGATAAAGCTTTAGCAATTAAGTGGGTTTATTCCCCATGCAAATCTAAAGAAGATGTGCTCATAAATGGTGTGTTGGTATTTTCATGTCTGGGGTCAGGACCACAATTTTTACATGGCCTCAGTCCCAAACCACGTTTTATTTCAAAAAAGTAAGAACTAGAAAAAAGGGATGAAGTGAGTTGTGTGAAGTCACATATCATAGAATCACAGAATAATTAAGGCAGGAAAAAACCTCTAAAATCATCAAGTCCAACCATTAATCCAGCACTGGCAGGTCCACCACTAAACCAGTCCCTGTTAGGCACCTTCCCACTGCCTGTGTCTGTAGAGCTTCCTCAGGGTCTGTGTTTGGAAGAAAGATTTAGCTCTTCAGGTCTGCATAGCTGATGCTTAGGAAAGTGTAGTTACCCAGCCCTGCCAAGTCCTTGATTGCCTTGCCCATCACCCCAGAAAAAGTGTTTTATAGGATGGGCAAGGAGAGGAAGAGGCAGCAGAAAAAAAATTGTCATTTTTCTCTTGTCCGGTTTTCTCTGCCCTCTCTTATCCTAACCTGATGCTAGGCCCAGCAAAATGACAGTTTTCTAAAATGAGAGCAAATAAATGTGTGTAGAGGTCAAGGGTGGCAAATTTAGCTAAAGATTTTAGTTTTGCTAAATGTTCACCCAGCCTAACTCATATATTTCATTCACCTGAATATACAATCCTGTGCAGAAAGCCTAGAGGCAGAAAAGTAATTTAGACTTCCACATCCATAAAAATTTGCTCAATTAATACACTCTTTCATGAGACTGCTAGATCTTCAACCTCTATTTCAGCTCCTTCATGCTTCCTCTGCTAGCAGGGGATAAATGTAAAGCTGCCTTGATGGTGCAGCCAAGGGAAGGCATCCAGGGCTGGGAGGGATGGGAGGCAGAAGGATCTGCGCTCGTGGTGGAGACCAGATTTCCAATAAAGCCACTCCATTACTCTCCTCCTCATCTGATTGTGGGAGAGAAAATATAAATAAAGGCTCATGGGTTGAGATAAGGACAGGGAGAGATCACTCACCAATTGCTGTCATGTGCAAACCACTCCCTAAGACTCTATGAGGGGAAATTAATTTAATTTATTAGCAATCATATCAGGATGGAGTAATGAGAAATAAAACCAGCTCTTAAAAATGCCTTCACCTCACCTTTTACTTCTTCCTGGGCTCAACTTCATTTCCAATTTCTCTCCCTCCTCACTCTCAGTGTGCCAGGCAATAGGGAGGGAACGTGGACTGTGGGCAGTTCATCACTCTCTGTTTCTGCTTGAGACTGGAGCTGCAGTAACATCCCCATATCACTGTCCAGGCTGCAGCATCACCAAAACCCCACAGGCAATTCCCAGCATCAACAGGATTAACCAGCCAGGAGACCACTGAATCAACACAGGATTTTCTCTCTCTTAGTTTTTGGGAATGGGTCAAATGGAGATAAACCTTTGCCTGTCCAGGACAGGAATTTTAGAGGGCAAATACAAAAAGAAAAATGAGAAGGGGGACTCTGTGCTGTGCAAGTTCCTATCTGTAGCATTTAGAAAAGGCCTGAATTTCCCCCCTTGAAGTCTGCAGTTTTTGGTTGCCTGGGGCTGCAACAGAGCTAGAACACCGTCTGGTTTTACCAAGGCTCAAGCCTAGAAAGGACATGTCCTATGACCAGCGTTCTGCCAACCACTCTGCTTTGCCACAAGTGTAAGGAAGCTTAAACAACAACAAAGTCAAGCTGGAAAAGATCACGAGGGTTAGAGTCTTGTCAGAGCTGAAGGGAGAGGACTAAAAAATGGCAAGATATTTCAAAAGACTCATGCAGGTGATCAGTTCAGCAGAGAAATAACCAGCCCCCTTCTATGCAGTCCTAGTTATAGGAAGACTGCATCAAAGAACTGTGACCTGCAGTGACCATCACCAGCAAGGGTGACAATCACTGTGCAGCTGTACCAATTAGTCGACCTCATTTTCAGACCCATTCCTGAGGTTTGCATTCCCAACAGGAAAGCCGCACAGCTCAGCAGTTTGACTCCCTATATCTGCTTTGTACAAAGCATCAGCATCAACACTGGAACAGGGTTTGACTCCGCCTTCTTAGGGATCAAAATAACCTCTTGCAGTGCTCGGAGAAAAGTATAAACAGAGCCCTTGCTTATGGTTATGCTGGTCCTCCTCACACTGTGAGGAACTGTCATCCAAAACAGGGGAAACATTGAAATATGGACGTTGTTTATTCCTATTAAAAAAAAAAACAAAAAAAAAACCAACCAACTTTCAATACTTTACCCAGATGGGTACTTTCATAGATTGGTTTAATTGAAGTACTCAGGGCTACCATGCTCTTCCAAAGTCCCATTTGTTATTTATTTTACTGGTACTGGGTTGAAAAGCCTCCTGTCACTAACTTGTTACATTCCTGCTGCACGCGTGTCCGTGCTGGTGTTCGTAATTGTCCAGTTTCTCAAATGTACGCCATCTATTTAAATCCTCCAGTCCCTGTTTCTTGTCTTACCGGCTGTACAGAGAGAGTGGAGACAGGGAGGGTGGAGGTGATGACAGTGGGGTTTTTTATCTGTAAATCTCTGGGGGGATAAGGTTGCATGGTTTGCAATTAGACAAGCAGGTACTGTGGCAGAGGACATCATTTCCTTCAGCAGGTTATCATTTCGAAGAAATCAGGAACCTTTTAATATACAGTATATCTTGCAGAATCTATCATGGCTTTCTCTTAGCCAGCTTAAAAGGCTGAGCTTAATGGACTTTAACTCTTCTGACAAAAACAAGGGTTTAAGCTGGGCTTTTTTTATCCCTTTTTCCATATCCACCTTGCAGCTGTGCTGTAAACACCTTGCAATGCCAAACGCAGAGTGGGCTCTGGAGCAGCTCGGGCTGTCACAGCTCACACTGGGCTGAGAAAGGCTGCAGTGATGGGTTCTCACAGCACCTAAGGCAGGTCCAGTGTGGCATCAAAAACACTGTGGGCAGCAGGTCAAGGGGAGTGATTTTGCCCCTCTGCTCCATTCAGGTGAGACCCCCACCTTGAATATTGCATCCATCTCGGGGCTCCCTGGCACAGGAAGGACATTGGACTGTTGGAGTGAGTCCAGAGGAGGCCACTGAGGTGATTAGAGGGATGGAGCTCCTCTGCTCTGAGGAAAGGCTGAGAGAATGGGGATTGTTCACCCTGGACGAGAGAAGGCTTTGGGGTGACCTAACTGCAGCCTTCCAGTACCTGAAAGAGCCAACAGGAAAGGTGGAGACAGACTATTTATAAGGCCCTGGATTGACAGGACAAAGGGAATGGATTCAAACTGACAGAGGGCAGGGTTAGATTAGATATATGGAAAAAAATGTTCCCTGGGGGGTTGGGCAGGCCCTGGCACAGGTTGGGCAGAGAAGCTGTGGCTGCCCCATCCCTGGGAGTGTCCAAGGCCAGGTTGAATGGGGGTCCAAGCAACCTGGGCTGGTGAAAGGTGTCCCTGCCCATGGCAGGGGGGTTGGAACAAGATGACATTTAATGTCCCTTTCACCTCAAACCATTTGATGATTCTATGTTTTCTGCTGGACAGGTAAGACACAAGGCTTGAATGAATAATAATTTTTAATACATATTTTTGTGTCACACCCCCAAATCAAGCTATGATTCTATGTATCAGGGCCAAGCCCCCAGTTTTGGCAGCATTATCTGTGTTACAGCCATTGATGTAATCCACTGCTGGGTTACTGAACTTTATCTTCTGTTACAGAAGAAACACAGTTATATTTATGAAAGGACATGTGTGACAGACATTGCTGAAATTCCCATTGTTTGGTTTGCTTTTTTTTTTTTTGTGGTGGTGCAAAAAGAGAAGCTCCAGCTCTGTGTTTCTAAAATGTGTGTCAAGAAATTCAGCACTTGGCAAGCAGATGTTTTGAAAAGACAGTGCTTGTCAAAGCCTCAGTATTTTTATACCAGAGCTACAGGACGGAGCCACGGGATAGGGCATGGACCACTGTATGAACCATTGCACTATTTGTTTTTTTGCTTATCATCCTCCTGAGTGCACAATTATTTTACCCAATTGTATTTCTAGTATTTCTATAGCTCTCATTGCAATGGAAAAACAATATTCAAGAACTGTCTGTTGCAACCCAGTGATGAGAAGAAACCTACTCAGTGTGAAAACGTTATTTCCATGCCTTCTGTGCAAGTATTTTGTGCACCACTGAGCAGGAAGCTTTCCGATAACAACTAGGGTTGGACTGGATGACCTCTAAGGGTCCTTCCAAGCCATTCTATGATTCTATGAACCAGAACGTGTTATGAGAAGCCTTTTCCCTAGTAGAGCTGGGCATTTTATTTTCTAAGACTTCTTTTTTTCTTTTTAATTAAGAAAATCCATCATAGGAATTATTAACTGTATTCAAACTCTTCAGAGTAAATTGGAATTAAGACTCTGTGTTTAGATAACATTTTCCTGTTTGATCAACAAGATCAGGAGATTGATTTTTTAAATTTTTTTTTTAGCTATAGCAGGTGAGCAGTTCATTTTTAATGCCTTGCCCTAAGACACAGAAGTAAAAGGATGGCTTCCCCAAGCTATTATTGGGTGGGGTTGTGTCCTGTGCTCAACAGAAAATCCCTGGCATAGCCAAGCTTTCTCCAGCAATGAGGAGTTTAGTCATGCAGAACTATGCAATGCCAGCAAAAAAGTTTTATCTTCATTTCCTGGTGCCAGCTCTACGATATGACAAGAGTTATAAAGGATCATTTATCTTGTCAGAGAGAAGGACCATCAGCATCAGACCCCAGAGACTGATCTTCAAGGTCTGTTTGAAAAATTATGTGCCTTAAAGAGCCTGATCCCAAACCAGCCATCACAGAGCAATACCCATATATTAGTTATCTGGGCTGCGCTGGGTGGAAAACTGGAATGATAACCAGAAGGGCTTTGAAATTCAGTGGAATTTTAGCTGGTGCCTTCTGTCATCAAGTTGTAACTTTCCTTTGGAGTCACTCTTGTCTTATTTCTGAGCATGATTTAAGGAGAGGTAGTTGGGGGGGGGGGGGGGGGGGAAAGGG